>RJWJ010006348.1:0-62913 GCA_004363605.1 Indri indri | reverse complement strand
CTAACATGTACTCTTGAATGTATTTTGATTTTCTTTTTCCTGGGTTATCATAGAAATTTATGTTATTTGTCTTATTTTGTAAAGAGAAGGATAGTACTATTTTATGATTAAAGAAACAAAAAGAATAAGACTTTATTAACTAGAATACTTAATTTTGCAGGCAGTCTTTTTATTTCTTTCCCCAATACCTAAAAATTGTGTTATGGATTGTATTTATACTATAAGTATCCTATGTACATATCTGTTTGAAGGTTTCAAACTTTGTTTTTTTAGTTTAAAGAATTCAGTTATACTGATAATGTTTGTACTATAATGAAAGCACTTACTTTATTTGCTATAGGTCATCTCTCTCTCTCTCAATTTTGCTAATGGGGCAAAACAGTTTCTATTTGTATTAATAACTTACAGTATGTGCTCCTCTTTTCCTGTATTAGAAGAAATAAATTGATTGATGAAAAAGGATACCGAGGGAGTCAATGAATTTTTTTTGTTCACCTTGAAATAGCTGAATGTACATGCTTATTAAATGGAAACAAATGCCTGCATTTATAGAAGAGTTAGCCTTCGATCTTTGTTTCTGAGGTTAATCCTGCCTTTCTAGCCTTTCCTTAGAGTGATAGTAGTAGTCACCGTCATAATCATAGTGGTAGCAGTAGAGGTGGTGATAGTAGTAATGAAGATGGCGATGATGAAATACTGGTAATGTTGCAGTTTAGTAGTTGTCGTGTTGCCATTTATGGAATAATTACCATGTACCAGGAAGTATGCCAGTTTGCATGAGTTATTTCCCAACCATCACAAACCTGCAAATTGAGGCTTCTCAATCTCATTCCTCAGATATAGATGCTTCTCACTCAGAGGTGTAGTGTAATAGTGACCTTCTGGCCATTCAGGTGATGCTCAGAAGAGTCAGGAGTTAATCCCAATCTCTTCTCTCTACAACTCCTGTCATAACTTTTTTTTTTTTTTTGAGACAGAGTCTTGCTCTCTGTTGCCCGGGCTGGAGTGCCGTGGCATCAGCCTAGCTCACAGCAACCTCAAACTCCTGGGCTCAAGCAATCCTACTGTCTCAGCCTCCCGAGTAGCTGGGACTACAGGCATGCGCCACCATGCTCGGCTAATTTTTATATATATATATATTTTTGTTGTTGTTGTTGTTGTTGTTGTCCAGATCATTTCTTTCTATTTTTTAGTAGAGACGGGGTCTTGTTCTTGCTCAGGCTGGTCTTGAACTCCTGACCTTGACCGATCCACCCGCCTCGGCCTCCCAGAGCGCTAGGATTACAGGCGTGAGCCACCGCGCCCAGCCATGTCATAACTTTTTGCTTCACTGTTTCCATGCAAAAACTAGACTTAACTGAAAGGAAGACTTGTGAAGGCAGAGTAAGAGACTGGCAGATGGAAAGAATTTTAATTCCACTCTGAGGCCCTCAAGGAGCACAAAGAGTTGCCTTTCATTCTGAAAGACTAAAATCTTTCAACTATTATTTAGCACATTCTAAGAGTAACTGCAGCTACTCTTTCTGGTTAGGTGAAATCGAGTTTACAAAAAATTAATGAAATTTGAAAATTTAGATTTGCTTTTTCTATACAACACAGAAATGTTACAAATTTAAAAGGAATAATAAAATTGAAACAATTTAATCATGTATATTAGAATATGATTAATGAAAATTTTCTCTTTCTTGATATGTAATTCTTAAATTACTATAGACAATGCAGTCCATATTTAGTATGTATGAAAATAATTTATCTGTGCTTCTGACAAAAATACGTGGATTGGTAGAGATGTTTTTCTCTTAAGTATTCAATTATTTACTTCATATCTGTGTAATTTGAGATTGAAAATGCTATGAAAGTCGCTTTAATTTTCTGTTGGTCTTTAATGGTTCTTAAATGTAACATGAAATAGTTGTTTCAGATGATCTCTAAGTTACCTCTAGATTTAACTTTCAATGAATCAAAGGTGGTGAAGATAATCAGATATATCTACTCTCTTTTTGGGGGGGACTTTCTAGCAATACAATGGCAGCAACTCCATAGAAGAAAAGTGAAAAAGTTACAAATGTATTAAATGTTCATTCTGTATGTAAAAATACCATTAAAAGGAAAAGGTAAATTTTTTGGATGTCCAAAAAATTATGTGTAAATAGAACAACAAATTAATAGTAATTATTTCTGGGTGGTGAGATTAAAAATGACATTTACCTATTTATCCATTTATTTTGTTATTTTATATTTTTTCAAATTTCTCTGATGAGCATGTAAACTCTTAAAATCAGGAATAAAAAAGTTACTGGTTATAATAAAATTTCCCAACATTATTCTTAGACCTTCTGTGCCCTTACCCGCCCTCCCCCCAAAAACCTCAAAACAACAATAACAATAAAAAACCAGGAATGACCTCAATAGAAGGGTCAATCATGCAGTTAAACCAGGATACCCAGAAGATGTTTCATCCATTTAAAGTATTTTATCACTGATTTTGATTCTCACCCAGAGGACTTGGGCAATGAGAAATGCTGATTATATGAGCATATGGGTTTCAGGGTGAAGGGTAAATGCTGAGAAAGACATCATGTGGCGATGGGCAGGGAGGGACTGTCCTGCCACTGAAGAGTTGTGTTCTAACAGAGAAAATGGTATGAACAACTTACAAAGCACTTGAATAGTGTGTGTTTTTTTGTCATCGATATTTGACGCAAACTTCTAAATGTTATTTTCCTTTTTGAATGCTTGATTAGGAAATGCATCTACAACCACGACTGTGATAGACAGCAAAAATGGATCTGTGCCCAAATCACCTGGAAAAGTGCTGAAGAGGACAGTCACAGAAGACATAGTGACGACATTCAGCTCCCCCGCAGCCTGGCTTCTGGTCGTTGCTCTGATAATCACATGGTCAGCTGTTGCCGTTGTTATGTTTGATTTAGTGGATTACAAAAACTTTTCAGGTAAGCTCTACCAAATTTGGCTTTTAGGTTAAAAGAAACTATGTTCTCCCCAGTTCTGGTTTCGTTTCTCTTCACACCATCTTAGTGTAAGAAATAAAACATCCCACAAATGTGCTTGAGGGTCACTGAAATCAGTTTGCTTTTTCCCTTTTTCTATTTTCTTTCCTTGTTGTACTCATTGATTTCGAATGACCTTGATATTCTTATTTTAGAGCTGAGCAAAGGCTAAATGTTGCATTTTCATAAAAATACTGATTAAAAAGCTTGGGTGGAGATTCAGTTGTGGGACTGGTACTTTATTAAGCATTAATAAAGAATAATATACAGGCTTTACACTTGGCAATATGAAACCAAACCAAACAAAAAACTTTTGGATAAATGGAAGATATTATAAAGTATTTTTAAGTGTCTCTGTCATTTGGCCCCAATCTTCTTTTCCAGATATACTCTTTGTTCCTCCCACCAAACCATCCTAAGTTTCTGAAAATATAAAGAATGTTAAAAGGATTTTCCCAGAATTAGTTGTAATGAAAGACTACATCTTGAGTGTTACGTAGGACTAATACAAGTTAAAAAACACAGATTTTCTTTATGCCCCATCCAGTCTTTGAGTACGTTGTTCTTCTCTTTGTCCAAAGACTTATATTTTTAAAATTATATTTATCTATTTCCACATCTGGAACCCTCTATTAATGTTGAGTTCTTTGAGAAAAAGAATTAATCAGGTACTTAATAAACATTAAATGACTAGATGAATTAATTCATGTTTATCACTTTTTACCCCAAGCAAAAATATTCCATTAACCTTTTAATGTGCTCTTTCATATACACTCTTCCTTCCTCTATTTTCTTTCTCCAATAGGAGTAGAATCAGTAGGGACTAGTTACTGTAAATACTATAAATCACATTCTATATATTCAGGGATTCCTTATTTCTCATTTTGGAATTTTACTCATTTAACAATTACTTATCCGGTATTTACTATATATGTCAGGAAATGGCTATGCCACAGATGTCAAAAGAAATACAATATAAATATGGTGAAATCATAGAACTCTGTTATTTGGGTTTGTTGGCATGGGAGTGTGGTTGAGATGACTCTGCCAGCTGTATCATTGGTAGCTAGACTGTAGGGGACATCATCTAACAGGTAGAAGTCCTATGCTGTCAACCAAACCAAAAAGGCTATTCATTCAGAGCCATAAATGTCTGCTCTAAATAGGCAATAATTTTAGTATATAGTGTAATGCAGGCTCTTAAAAAATACAGTTGAAATGCCTATAATATAAAATTATGACTTAGAATTCTAAGTGAAAAACACTTGGTTATATTACTCCAGGAAATTTTATTTCCCTTGAGCCTACATTGACTGCAGTATTTCCCTATCAGATGAAATGCCAGCAACACAGGCATTGTCCATAGCACTTAGCTATGCTGGTCCAATGGAAGCTCTACTGTGGATTGTAAGCATGCCTTAATTTTAAGTTGTATAATCTGAAAACCTAAATATAGATAGCTGTGCATTTTAAAAAAAGAACAATTTTTTTCTCGTGGTAATTTCTGTAGCACACTTATAATATTATTAACTCTACAAATATTAGACGTACATTCAATTCTTAAACTATACCTATTTTAAAAATGAAAGAACTATAATTAATGATCATATTTGGTTCTAAAATTTAAGTAAATTATTACTTCAATAAGAGCTTCAAAATGTAAATGATACTCATATTTTTGATGTTAATTTTAACATCAAATTTTAACATCAAATTTGAATTGATACAATTCAAACTTTTGCTAGGGGTTAATATTATTATCACTATGAGTTTTTTGTCGTACGCAATAGTCTTTGAAATAAGTAATTGCTATTGTTTAAAAAACAAGGCTAGAGGTAGAAGAAAGCATGCTGGAAATGATTCTGAAGGCCAGAGAGTCAGTGCAGCTGTTGCTGGGTCTTAAATTACTCTCTGGAACTTTAGAAAAGTAGGTAAATACTTTGAAGCCATTAAAAAATTGTTCATAGAGGAATGAAAATCTATCTTCATAAGCACATACTGTACTGAATTGAGAAGAATGATTCTCCTCTGGGCAACCTTCACAATTCCTCATTTACAGAATTTGATCTGATTTACCAGTATATTATCTACTGTGGGGCACGTGCAGAATTGGCTTTTATGTGCTTCTTACATAAAATTTGGGTTCACTCCACAGCTCTATAACCTATAAGCTAACATGGCTAGAAACATATTTCCTTGTCTGTGAAATGGGGATAGCACCTTGCTTTCTATGCTGCAAAATCTGTGACTTTGATGCTTCTTATCAAATAAGACAAATTTGAAGACACCAGATAAACAAACAGGAAAAGAGATTTCACCTGCCCTTCATTTCTTACTAAATATTAATATAACATCCAAACAATAGTCAAATAACACTATGGTGTATTTGTCTGGGTTTTATCAGAGTAGCCAAATCACTCTGCATGATATGAAATAGGGGATTTATTACATGGCTTACGAATTCCTGGCAGCTGATTAAGCCATCTACGTAAGGCTGCTGCAATGCATCTGGCACTGGGTTGAAGGTCAGCAGGGTGGAAATTGGGAAGGGCAGATGCACAGACTAGGGGAGACTAACAGCAAACTGGAACTGACAGGGACAAACTAGAACCCTCATTTGTCTCTTACCACTTCAAATTACGATGATGTGGGTGAGCTACAGGATCAGTTGGTGCCCTTCACCACGAACTGCACACACACCTGGCCAGGATTTGGAGATGCTGAAGGAGCCGGCTGGAGAGACGTGCAGCTGTTGCCACCCATCTACACACAGTAACAAGGGCAGCCGGCGTACCTGCAATCCTGTGCATGAGCTGCAAAAGCACCTGCCCCACACCAACCTTGAAAGAATAAGCAGTGGCTTCACCATTACTTCCCTTTTGCCTTTCAAAGCTAGCATAAATTTCTCGTGTCCAACTGTTACCTGGAAACATATATATAAGGGAATTCTGGGAACTGTAGTACGAGCTTGGTGATTTGACAGTGTGCAAAGCCACCGTATAGGACAACTAGTAGAATTTATCATCCAAAGCAGGATACTTGTGAGAATGAAATAGAAAGCAGTTCATATTCACCTTAGGACAAGAGGCACAAACCAAGATGTGTGATCACCCTGTTATCCACCACGTTGCTTTTAGTTCTCTCCTGAAAGATGAATGCTTTCAGAAACCCCAAGGCGGGGCAGAGCAACATTGCTTTCTTAGTAAATTGAGGCTAAGGGGTCAAAAGGGCTGCTGGAGGTCTTGCCCCAGAACTTTTGCAGATTCAGCCAAGTAGCCCTTCCAGAAAATGGAAGGGTGCCCTGATAATTTATAACTCTTTCAGGACCAGAATTTGTGGGCTTTGGTTGAACTTCCTTACAATTTTTTTTTTGCTTTATTTATGAAGGGACAATTTTATCTCTAAATGATAAGAAGTGCAAACAAACAGAACCTTAAATGAATGCAAACTAAGGCTTTAGTAGATGTTAATGATTTTCCCCTAGGTTAGAACATACAGGAATAAATATTAGTAATTCTTAGCTTTTCTTGCCTGAGAACAAGGATCATAGTTTATTAGCATCTTCATCCATATGAAAAAAAAAATCATTATACAGTTTTACCACTCTGTCTCAAAACACATTTGGTAATTTTTGCAAGCATTTTACAAAACATACGTGTTTCAAACCAATTTTGTGAGAATTAGGTAAGATAATATATGTAAAACATACGTGCCTGGCACGTACGAGACACTCATTAAATGTAACTTGAATTTAAATCTTATTACTGGTAAGTAAAATTAGTAATCTGAGAAGAGAGCCAGAAAGGACATGATGGTAGGAAGCATCAATTTCTTATGAAAGTCTTGCAGCCATCTCCTGATGCGCCTTTTAAATAGATTTTCTAATGAGGTGTGCCATTTATCTACCGCTCTTGGAAATTAATTTCCCTGATATTTTTTTTTTCTTTTTTTGGCACTTAGCCCAGTTAAGCAGGTGCGCTGTTTGTCAGGCTAGGAGCTTAGCAGAGTAAAATCATTTAGGGAAGGCCCAAAGTCAGTCAGAAAGTAAAAATTT
Source organism: Indri indri (assembly GCA_004363605.1). Classification (NCBI taxonomy): domain Eukaryota; kingdom Metazoa; phylum Chordata; class Mammalia; order Primates; family Indriidae; genus Indri; species Indri indri. Next base: position 55,848 of record RJWJ010006348.1, on the reverse strand, counting down.
AACACTTAATTACATTATATATATATATATATATACACACATATCTTTATATAGAGATGCGTGTGTATACCTATATATATGAATATGTTGTAACATTTTAGGAGACTTGAAAGACTGAGACACTAAATGCAACATTTTAAACACTGTCAGTTCTTGTGTGTACTAAGTTTTCAAGAATGGTTGACATTTTATGTGCTTCTTACTCTGATTCAAGTCTTATCTCAAATCCCATATTTCGTGATCAGCGTCCCAAGCCTATTTGGTCTTCTTGGTCACTACACTTAAAAGGATGCATTTTATTACCTAACTCCAGCCTGCCTGTGAATGCTTTAAGGAAGCAGAGAGCTCTATAATTTAATGATTCCCAGACCCTAATAAAAGTTATTGATCCCCCATGAAATGAGGAAACAGATAAAGAAAATGTATTCATTTTAAAGAAGAATTCTTAATTCTTAGATTATATGTTCCTACATTTTTAGTCTTAACATTCTCTTTTGAAATTATGGTAAAACCAGAGATTATTTTTAAATGTAATTGTTTTACAAAATAAAAATTTTGGCAATTCTATGTCAGAACTCTCCATTTTTCATGGTGGTAGATTTCAGGGTCAAGATATCCAAAAGTCTGAAACCAATGCTCAATACCACTCATTTGAACCTTAGCAAATGAGATCTTATATTGAGATTTATAAATTTATCTATAAAATAAATACAATTATAAATTTTACCAGATGTTATTACGCTAGGTTTTGAAAGAACCAGTCTTTATACATCCTTCAGTGCTATGCCTAAATTTACTTCCCTAGAGAATCTTTTCCTGAACCTCCAATGAAAATAAAATCATTCTATCTTAATTCCTCATTATATAATTTACTGTTTACTCACAACAGTTATTACAAGTTGTATGTATTTAATTGGGTGTGATTTTTAAAACATAAAAAAAATTTGATAAAATTCAACATTTATTAGGGTTTACTTTCTCTTTCCTTCTTTTTTCTATTTTCTCTTATTTTTAGTTATTTTGAGTACATAATAGTTGTATATCTATATAGGGTTGGTGTGCTTTTTTGATATCTCTCTTCTCCACTGATCTGTTAGGTTTGTAAGGAAATTGTTTCATTTACTTGATTTTTCTAGTGTCTAGAAGTATTTGGCACAAAGCATGAATAAATATTTGAATGAAAGTAGAGATAAAAGAATGAATGAATACATAAGTAAATGAGTAAAGGAAGTAAATGAATACACTCCAAATGCACAGTAATTAGCAAAATATTACTTTATACAATATTAGCTTACGATGGTGCCAATAGTGCTAAGATTCACATTTAAAGTATTTTTCAAAACTCTGTCTCCCTGATTATATTGTAATCATCTCAAAGGTAAGAATTGTCTTATTCATGTTATTATGTCCCTTGTCCTGCTAACTACCTGTCACATATTGTTCTATTAAATTTCCATTATCTAAACAGAAGTTTTTTGCTAATCTGTTTGGCATGCATATCAGGCAAATAAGCAAAAAGCAAGCAAAAACACAAGAAAGTAATAACCACCAAAGAACACAAGGGCTTCAAGACGAGAACCACACTAGCTAAACATGACCCCAGGGGGCTAGAATATTGAGTTGGATTCCTGACTCTACCAATCAGCAGCTTTGTAACATTAAGCAAGTTTTATCTTCTGTAGGTGAGAGTAGTACCTGCTTCATATGGTTGCTATGAGCATTGAATGAGTTAATATATATAAAACACTTGGAATTACTGAGTGGCACACAGTAATTGTTAGATAAATTGTATCTAGTATTATTCTAATTTAATCTTCATGATATTAAACATATTTCAATGCTTCAGAAAAATAAATAGGCATATTTCAAAAGATGAGTTGACTACATGAGTTCCAAGTTTTAAACATCATGTGAATATACATAAATTCTACCAACTACAGAAATTCAGTGATTAAAATATTCTATTTCATGTTGAGGGAGCATGGGAACCATTCAAATGGTTTATTAACTTACATAATGTTCATAAGCACATAAGTCATGGCACTGTATGCCACATTTTCATATGGTGAAAAGAATTTTAAAATTATTTCCTCAGCTAACATTGAGCATTAGAATAGCTAAAGAGAATAAATATATAATGTAGCCAAGAGTTTCCAAAACTAAACTTTGACTTGATAAAACAAATATTTATTAAATGATTAGGCAGGATATGGTAACTGCTATATTATCTCTTCTCCACTGGTCTGTTAAATTTATAATATAGTTAGTCAAGTAAGTCATCCAACTGGAGTGCTATGATATTTCAGCTGTTTTTATGTTACCAGAAAATTAATGCTATTGAATGTTACCTTGGAAACAAATCTATAGAAATCTATAAACCTATAGAAAACATGTTTTCCCATTCCTTATTATATGCATAACATTCAAATTTTGTTTATATTTAACATGTGCTTTCTTTAAGAAGTGGAAAGCAAATTATTAATCATTTTTCAATTTCTATAATGGCCATGATTTTTATACATACTTATTAATAAAAGTATAATATGATTACCCAATTTCCATGTAGATACTCGACATGGGTAAAAGAAGCCCAAAGTCGTTTGTGATTTTGCTTTGGACTATAAAGTGCCTGTTATTTGACACGGGTCTAGCTCCAGTTAGTTGGAAATATTCCAGGTTTAAACATCTGTCGCACAATTTTGCTAGTGAAAAATTGGTTGATTGGGGTCATTTTGAGAAAGGTGAAGTGTACATCTATTTGCATTCAGTAATATTCCTTTTGACTCAAAAAGTAACAGTTGAACAAAAGCAAAGAGCAACTTAGAAACATTGTCATGAAACTATCATATATTGAAATAACCACAAAATTTTAACGAAGGATTCTTGTGTTTAATTTCATTAGGTTCCATACAAGTGCACATTTCTAAACTACTGAAGTAAGTTAATAGTAAAGATGAGTATGGGAAAATTTTAATTGAGAAAGTTTTAAAAAGCAGAGGGAAAATGCCCATGCCTCAGATATTGAAAGGCAAGGATTGGAGCCACAGTATGACTATTCAAATGTAGATTAGCAAAGTGACAGTCATTTCCTTCTGCAGTCAATAAAACAATTAGCTCACCAAAAGTGCTTTTAAATCAGGATCCTAGTTTTTCTTTGATTTAAAAGCATCTAAATATCCAACATCTGCAAGTATTTTATTTTTTTTCAAAATTGCAAATCAAATGGGTTTTATCTTTTAGAATCCAATGTACTTCAGGAGTTTTGCCTCCCACCCTTTATTTTATTTTATTTTTTTCACGATTCTCACTCTCTTAGTCTGTTTGGGCTGCTATAACAAAATACCATAAATTGGGTAGCTTATAAACAAAAGAAATGTATTTCTCATGGTTCTGGAGGCTGGGAAGTCCAATATCAAGTTGCCATCAGATTTAGTGTCTGTTGAGGGCCTGCTTTTCAACTCATAGACTTCCTGCTGTGTCCTCACATCCTGGAAGGGATGGCTGATCTCTTTTAGGCCTCTTTTATAACGGTATTAATTCCATTCATGTTGGCTCTGCCCTCATGACCTAATCGCCTCCCAAAGGCCCCAAATCCAAATACCATAAACTTATCTTTAGGATTTCAATATATGATTTTGGGGGAGGGCACAAACATTCAGAACAGAGAACTCACTAAAGGAGGGAGAAAGACTGGTTATTATAATCTATTAATAATATGGGTAGTATCCAGAAGTCTGAGGGAGGACAGAGAGAGAGAGGGATATATATATATATATATATATATATAGAGAGAGAGAGAGAGAGAGAGAGAGAGAGAGAGAGAGAAAAGAGAGCAGGTGATGATGGGAGAGGCAGAGTGAGAGAGACTGAACAGGAAAAAAAGACCAGAAAAAATATATCTCAATTAAAGTTTTATAAAATGGATCTTCCCAGTGAGGTTAATATTAGTAGTACCATGGGAATCTCATTAATCCAACTTTTTACTTCACTATGTTCTGAGGAGTGTTCTTAGAGGGTAACGATAATGGACTCCAGGAAATGCCAACCTCTATATATGTTAAAAATCCATGTTAAATCTTCATTGTTAAAAAATCTAACTGAATGAAAAACTATTTAGAGACTCTTGGTTTTGAAATTAAAAGTGCTTATATAATTCAGTGCAGGTAATTGTACACAACTTTTTAAGTGTCCTACTTTTAAAACATAATGTCTATTTGTAAGTATGGCAATATGAAGGTATTTACTCATTTGTAAAACAAGACATTAAATATCTGAAAGTAAGGTTTCCTCATATTTTTCTCTTTACAAAGCATCTGAAAGATGCTCTATAGAAGCATTTCAAAAATTACTTCACAACCTAATGACCTAGTCTGAAATTAAATGATCTAATATTTGTATTTCTTCCTAAATCATAAAGTGTTAATTAAATACAAAAATTTATTTTAACCTACATATTCAATTCCAAAGAATTTTACCACATAGCTTGAATTTCATGTGTTTGTCCATGTGAGGATCCTTGAAATAATATTATGTACTGTAAACAAAGTTGTCCAATGCAAAGCATACAGTTCAGCAATTGAATTTAATTTTCATTGGCTGCCATGTCTGCATTTTAGTATTATTTTTACCATTGCTCCTCCCAAATCTCTATTAGTTAGCCAGGTCTCCAATTAACCCTCTAGTATAAATAAGTTTAAAGGGCTGGTGTATGTGGATTTAAAAAGAGAATCTCAGAAAATAACCCTCTCTTAAAATATTTCTTCGGTGGAACAGCTATATTTTAAAAGTGATTTTTGGACCATTAATCATCACTATTTTGGTTACAACAAAAGTGGCTTGTCAGATACCAAAATATCAAGTGCTGCTTCTGGAATTGAAGCAATATTACAAAAATATAGCCATCCTTCCTGCATTTTTCAAGAAAAAATAATAAGAAAGCATGTAATTCCAGTAGTATGCCTTTACAAACTTATACTGGCAGGATGTAAACTCATCATAGGGGTTAAATGTAAAGTAATACAGGGATTGCATCAACAATTTGTTGAATCCTTGACTTCTTAAGATGTGTTACTTATTTCTCTAGTTTTGACTTTATTTTGAATTTGAAATAGAGAATAAGAAAACAGTAAGTTAATAAGAGGAAAAAAAGGCTTTTGACTCTAAGAGGTTGAAAGCCCCTCCACTGTGATGATGAAAATTAAAGATGGCAGTTTTGACATCATCGAATTCAACTGAGCATGCTTAAGACAACTGATCCAACCTATGAGAAATTGTTTTTAAGTTACCTCACAGTGGACCTAAAAAGCTTTGAAGTACAATGTTTTGAGTAAACATCACTTTGAGGAAGACACTAAATTTCACAATAAATATAAAAGCACACATTTTTGTTTATTACTTTTTAAATGTCTGTACTTAGTATTCCTGACCCTGGAAACTCCAAGGCCCAGAGACTCAGAGGGGCTTTAAATTTACCGCGAGTGCTTTTTGTTTCAAATGTGTTCTCCTAAAAAATAAATTAAATTAGCATTCCACCTTATATCCTTAGGAAATAATTGACTATTATAGATGATGCCAAACTTTGAGCCTAAACTGTTTCAAATGCATTCAACTGAATGCATTCACATTCTCGCTGCCATATTTCTGAGTATCACAAACCTGTTAACTCAGCAGACAGTCATTGCTTTGTATGCATACCGACATGTGATTTAGATTTTTAAAAATCTTTTGGTTTTAATCTGTTTTCCTTCTTTGCATTTTAGAGGTTGGTGCAGGAATGAGGAAACACATCTGAAGTTCTATTTGGCAGTCATAAAGTTGTAGCCTAGAAATCTGTTTAGCCTCAAAAACAAAGACTAAGTAATTTCCCAGTAATTTAAGCAAACATTCTCATGTAACTCAGGGGATATTAAATGATGCACAATTTGTTAACATTTTTCTTAACTTGATTAACACTTCACCAACAGAAGAAAAAATTTTCATTTATCTACAAAAATAGACAGAAACGAATCACTTAAATTAAAATTTCTTTAGGTCTAGAAAATTACCTCTATATATTTTTAAACAACTTTCCTTACATATCAAAATTAGAACCACCTAGATAGCAATGGCAGGACTATGCTCATTATATTACATTTAAGATAGGATATTGCACACAATTAGTGCTCAATAATTGTCATGAAAGAATTGCTATTTTTTTAGCTACCTCATATTAAGTACTACTATGTGCAAGGAACACATATCAACATACACACAGTTTATTTGTTTACCTAGTTTGGTTAGCACTTATGACATTGAAAAAAATCTTTACTTCAGTTTAGTTCTAAATATTTGGATCTGAATATTTTCTGGGAGATCAGGAGCAAGCGTTAGTTGTTTCATGAGTCCTTCTGAAAGCAGTGCTTGGATTTCATAGACCCTGCCAAGGTTGGCTGTGAGGACATAGTGACTAAGTGATCTCTGAGTAATATTTATAGCAGCCCACATTTATGGAGCACTGCCATATGTTTGAGTTAAATAATTATGAAAATTGAGCTGATAATTATCTAACATTTACTAGATCATTTGTTCTGCCTTAGGTACTTTATATCAAAAAGTTTCTGTACAATGAACTTAAGTGAGCACCAATAAGTGCCATGTGCTCAGCCAGAGACTCATGGGCAGAGGGTCAGAATATGCCTGGGACCCCTCTTTTCTTGCCATCCTGTGGAGTGGCTCAGACAGATGCAGGTGGGAAAATCTAGACACACCACCTCTTATTTAACCCTTCCTTTGAAAAGAAAAGCATGAAGGCAGCATTATAGTTGGGGTAAATCATTTGGGTTTGGGTGCCACGCAGCCAGAGTTTAGATGCTAAGAAACTAAAGGAATACTGCAAACTGCAGTTCTGTAGCACTTAAAGACCCTGGGAGAAGTTGAGATCATTCACAGGCCTCCTATTGAGGGGAAGGGAGGCACTTAGTCCTGGCTAGGGAACTCAAAAGAGCCTGGGCATCATTCAGACAGTCTTGCTTATTTCTTCACACCAACATTTACTGCTTACCAGGCATGGTACCATGTGATTTGTATGTATTATCTCATATCATACTCATAAGAAGTTTATGAGGTAGATATTATTATGCTTATTGCCATTTTACAGTTCAGCAAACTGAAGCAGAGTGCTTTATCATTTTTTCCACTATATAATACTGTTTGTCAGAACTGGGTATATTATAAAAAGTATGGAAAGGCTGATTAAAAGGATAACAGGCATGAAGGGTCAAGGTGTAGGGTTACTATTGGAATAGTAACTTTGGGAAAGCAGAGGTGTCAACAAATTTAATAGACATGCTAAATGTTAATCTTCTCAATATCACACAGCTGTTAGGTGGGGAAAGTACCAGGACTAGAGAGAGAAGAGTGAAGGACTTACTTTGTTTACGCAGTTTAAGAGACCTCCAAAAAAGCTCAGTAATTAAAATAGATAATATCTCAATGCAATATTTAAAACCTCAAAAATAATGCAAAAACACGTGATGAAGAAAATATCAAAATTTTAAATAAAGACAGGATTATTATTACTGGTTCCTCCTTTTGTCTCTGGATTCTGAACTTGAATGCTACCGGTCTGAACTCAGAGCCCAAGCTTGCAAGCTTTATTTGCTGATGTTTCCCAGTATATGAAAGATAAAGAAGAGTCAGATATAACTTATATAATGTAAGGCTGATGGTCAAAGATAATAGTGAAAAAATGACTTGATTCTTCAGGAGGAAAGCAGAGAAAACAACTCATTTAATTTCCTTTGTACAGTCCCATTTATTAATAGAAACTTAAGTATGTGTATAGTTTGGCTTCAAACAGAGAGTGAAAATAAAAATCTTATTTAACTTTAAACTTTTTTTGGCCTCTCTTGCTTCTCTTGTGTTCTTTCACCAGTGCTAAGAATCCAATTATTGACTACAGGTAACCTAAAGCCATTTCCTCTGCATTTAGTGGTGTATTTTTCTATGAGAAATATAAGATACAATTAAGAGTGATCTGAACACTGAGAAATATTTCTTATCTCATATAACAGAAGTGCTGATGGTAGGGTGATTCCAACATCGGATACTTTAATGCCTCAGCAATGTCATCGTGGACTCAATTTTTATCATTGATTGTGCCTTCCTCAATGAGTCAGCTACTGTCATGGCTACAAGATGACAGCAGGAGCTTCAGGCTTTTATGTTCCCATTTGACAAAGTCCTTGTTCCTCCTTTTAAGAGAAAGAAAAACCTCTTGTAGAATCTCCCCAACCAAAATTTTACCCTAGAACTCATTGTGAATTTATGATTTTTTTTTTTGATAGTACATAGCACATTAGTTAGAAGTCTTGTTCTGGTCATCTCAGGATGGGTGCAAAATCTGGCTCCATTACTTACTAGCTTTGTAAATTTAGTCATCTTATTTAAATTCTCTGTGCCTCAGTTTTCTTATATTTAAAAAAGGGATAAAATAATATGTGTACTTCATTGGGTTATTGACAGGGAAAAGTGAATTAATACATATAAAGTTCTTAGAATGCTGTCTACCTGCTATTATTTTTATGATGATTTTCACTGTCATGTATATAATTTAACCTATAAAAGCATCAGAAATAAGAAAGTACAATTACCTGAGTATCTATTAAAAAAAATACATCAATAAAAGTTTTAGTTGCATTGTATAACATTTTTCCATTGATATGATTTGGATGCGATGTCTGAAAGAGAAAATAAGAATCAACTTCAGGCTTAGTACCTTATCTAAATGTGTGTGTGTGTGTGTGTGTGTGTGTGTGTGTGTGTGTGTGTGTATGTCTTTAGGTTTTTAAAAATGTTGTCCACATGGCTGAAAATCAGAAGCTGGTCTCAAGCCAGCAACATTGACTTCTTAAAAATAGTCTGATCTTACTATTTTAGAGCCAGGCAATATATATATATATATATATATATATATATATATATATATATGTCTGCAAAGTACATACAGTACATTTAAGTATAAGGATAATTAAACTGGATCTATTTTGTTGGATTTTATTTTTAAGTTCTTCAGTTAACACTTAGGATGAAGAGGAATGGGGAAATAGTCTCAATCTATTCTGATCATAAAAATCCCATTTTCAATATTCTCCCATTAGATATAAAATATACCAGTGCTAAAAATGCTTTTAATGGTGCCAGTACAATCCAGTTCCTTATATATGATTCTTTTAAAATCCTCACTTGCAATTATAAAATCCCATTTCATTTCCTTCTTTTAAGGTTTAATCTTACCATTCTGACTACTATTTCTTGCTCACATAAAACTCTCTGGAATGCAGTAAAATAGAATGCAAAGAATGAAGATACAATACATTATCAATGAACCATGAAGATTGGCTTCCCTGAGACCAGCATTTTACAGCTTGGGTGCTCCAAAATCCCCTAAAATACAACATAAAATTAAAAATTTCTTCAGTGGTTTTTCTCTCTCATGTCACTTTCCCCCTCTCTATGGTATCTTACCCATCAGAATGATCTCTGGAATATGCTTCCAATTTGAACAATGCCAAAAACAAAACCCCCACTATGATTCTAATCCCTCTTCTAGTATTACCCAATCTCTGTCATTTACAGAAAATATACTCAACCATCCATTTTTTTTCCATTTGGTCTTGAATGCACTCCACTGAAACTGCTCTTTGAAGGTCACCAGTGACACCCCCATCATTAAATCCAAAGGTTCTATTCTCAAATCTTCGTCTTACTTGACACTATCAGCGGCATTTGCCAGTTGATCACTCTATCCTCCTTGAATAACGTATTTGCTTGATATCTAGTGCTCTATACCACCTTGGTTCTCTCTCTCTCTCTCTCTCTCTCTCTCTCTCTCTCTCTCTCTCTCTCTCTGAATCTCACTGTTTCTCTCATCTCTCTTTATCAGAATCCATTGCTAGTTCCTGCCCATCTCCCTGACTTATTTTTATCTCCCTATATTCTAAATGTTGAAGTCTTCCTGGGTTCACTCTTGGTGATCTCATTCATATCACAGATTAGAATACCTTCTATCCTCTGTTGGACTCCCAAATTTCTATCTTCAAGTAGAACTTCTGTTTTGTAGATCATAATGAGTTATACAAATGTCTACGTCTCCCCGTAGGTATCTAATAGGCAACTCCAGTTTGAAAAGTCTAAAACTTGACTGCTTTTCTACTCTCCCTTACAACAAAAATACTGTTTCTCTACAGTCCTCCCCCATCCCAGTAAACAGAATTTCCATCCTTCTGGTTTCTCACACCACAAATCTTGAAGTTATCCTGATTTCTCTCTTTCTCTCATATCCAATAGCTGCACTGGAAGCATATACTATTAATTCTATCTCTGAAATACATTTAGAATCTGACCACATCTCACCACACACACTGTTACCACCCTGGTAAAAATCACCATTATCTTTCTCTTGGATTATTTCTGTTGGCTCCATACTCATCTTCCTGTTTCCAACCCAGCATTCTTTCAATCCTCAACACAGCAAAAAAAGTTTCATAAGTCAAATCACTTCATTTCTCTGCTCAAACTTTTCAATGACTTCCTATCTCAATCAGAGTAAAAGGCTAATTTTGAAGTACTTGACCTTTAGACAAGATAATACATTGGTATAATTCTCATCTCTTAAATATATCAAAGGGAGAAGAAACTCTGAAAAGCTAAAATAGTTTTTAAAATTAAGGAAAACATACCTCTAAAATTTAATTACAGATTGAGAAAAAGCAGGTGTAATTTATACCATATTTCTAGGTAGATCATCTCTTCAATTAGATCTTAAAGGCTACTCTTGCCTCTTCAGAGCAATTTTCATATAATTAGAACAACATTTTGGAAGTTCCTAATCTAACCTGTTTGATTTTATATTATTTAATCTCTCATTTCACAAACATTTTACATCTCCTAGGACATAAATAAAGGAAGACATAGATTTCAGTTTTCCTAATTCTGTCCATTGAAGATTACTAGATGTCCAAATACGTTTTTCAGGTACTAAGATAAACAGGAATAAATCCAGTTTAATCTAGCTTGAACTTGATATGATCATTACCCTGACAATTCCAGATTCTTCCTGAAGTATCACAAATTATAATAAGTGGACCTATCAGTCTTAATTTAGGCACAGCTACTTTAGTCAACTTAGATACATTGAAAATTTATAGAGCTATCTTCTCCATGATGCTATGCAGTATAATATATATCAAAAATGATTTTTTTCATTTTGGAACATCCATAACTTAGGGTTTATTTGCAATTTGGGCAACATAAATATACACTATTTAAACTCATTCCTAATTTTTCCTGTGCTGAACTCTTATTTAAATTATGAACTTCCCGAAGGCAATTTATTTCTTGGTAACCTTGTAATGTTTGGTACCAGAAGTACCCAGTAACTTTTATTTTTAATTGAATGCACATGCATTCTATGGCAAGCTATAGATTCTGTTTCTGAGCAAAAAATTATAGACAAGGGATATTTAAATTGTTAAAATTGACACTTTCATTGTGTCAAAAGAACAGATCGGGAAAAACAGCTTTTCTTAGGTTCTTTGGAAATGATTGCAAAATTTTTCTTTTGTTTTTGATTACTTCTAGCAAGCTCTATTGCCAAGATAGGCTCAGACCCTCTAAAACTCGTACATGATGCTGTGGAGGAAACCACGGACTGGATCTATGGATTCTTTTCTTTGTTGTCTGATATCATCTCATCTGAAGGTGACGAAGAAGATGATGATGGGGACGAGGACACTGATAAAGGTATAAAGAGCATAGAGACATATCTAATTCCTAGGCCCAACATTAGACATGTATTACAGTTGCTGGCCTAGGCGTAAGCCCAAATGAGCACTTGGGTTAAGCTAAACCAAAATGAATACACTTCTGAGTGGTAAAATGGTATCAACAGGCTGCCAAACATATTAAATTGGTCTCTATTTGGTTTCCATCTCATAGCTTGTCTGCCGTTATGGCAAAAATGTCAAAATTAAATGCTCATATTAGAGTAGTATTATAGTAGAGAAAGTCTTACAATGCAATACTGTAAACTCACAATAGAAACTCACATGTGTATACTTTTTAGGGAAAAAATATACTAGCTATTTTTAAAGTTTATGTCTAGGAAAACTGAAATAAAAACAGTACAACTAAAAATACATATAAATGTTTATACACATAAGTTATATTCATAGTCGAATAGCAGAAGGCAATCTTGAAAAGCATGATCAAAGAGTAAATTTATTGAACCAAATGGTGGTAGGTATAGAATAGGGGGACACATTCTAAATGTCACAATTATGTCACCTATGTGCTCTCTCATATATTAATGAATAAAAGAAAATAGCCAAGCCAAACCCCACAAAAACTGCCATTGAATGGTTATGAAAAGAACAAAACATTGTGATTCTGTCTTTCAAATAACATTATTTTAGGATCACTATTAGTCATCAGAAATCAGGTATTTAGCCTTGACTACCAAGAAAGCTCTTAGTATTAAAGCTCCTTCTATAACTTTGTCTGAATTTATATATATATATTTTTTTGTCCCCACTGAGAGGTCAAGATGAACAACAGAGAGCTGAAATTAACATGATATATAACGTATAATGTATAATTTGGATCGCTGCCACAATTTTATTGAACTCATAAAAATGAAACTATCTCAAATAAAAGTATATACAAAGTTTGTATTTAAAAACTGGAATTTGGGAAGCAAAGTAATATAAGGACTATAATTGTCCAAACTAAAAGATTTTTTTTTAAAATAAAATGAACAAAAGAAAATGGGAAAATAGTGAAGATGCTAAAAAGTTTCTAATGTACTGTTTTTGTCTTGGCTTAGGAGAAATAGAAGAGCCTCCCTTGAAAAAAAAAGGTAGGTTTTTTTCACTTTTGAAAAAAATTTCTTTTCTCTTATGGTAAAGTCGATTATCAGTTTAACTAAAATATATTTCATTTGAGTTATATTAATTTATTTTTAATATAGAGGTTTTATTTAATGATTATGTTAAGATGTGTAGTCAGTAAAAAAAAAATACTTAATTTTTCCAATGAAGCTGATCTTGCTATTTTTCAGTTGATTATTTTTTGGGAGCCTTCTTCAGTAGATTTGTGGGAATCCGTCTATACCCTGACCCATGGGAGTTGGAATTCTAGGAATAAAGGGAGAATTTTGTAGCCACCGATCTTTATTCTCATACCATAGACAAATTTATTGATTTCAAATTTTTCTTCTTATTATTTTATTGTCAGCATATTTTGCATATTAGGTGATGACCATGGTACAGGATAGCTGAGATAGCAAGAAGCATAGTAATCTTGGAGACAAGGGCATATCTAGCATGAATTATGTGTCATTCCCAAGGAGTGGAGTCACCTGGGTATGCCTGGATGTGGTGTAGAGGGATTCCTTGCAGGAATAGTTAAGGTCTTCAGTGACAGAGCTGGGTGGTCACAATGCAAATGATAAGAGCCATAAGCCCAGGAAAAAAGGATGTAGTTATGGGGCAAGAACCTCAGAGGAACAGGTATTTTTATAGGAAGGAGTAGGAACTATGTTTGGAAGGGGCACTGGGGAGTAAGTGGTACCATCCTGAAGTACATTTGGTATTAGAGAACAACCAACAGTTAAGCCAGACTTGATACAATCGTCAAGGTTTAGTTATGCTGCACATGTTTAACAGGAGGTTCTTGAGAGTATTTACTTCAGAGGAGAGCACACTGGTTTCCGTTGCTTTCTCCCATGCCCTACAGTGGATTCAAACAGTGTTATCCAAACCTGGCACTTCAGCCTTGCCTGAGCAGATGATGACTACTCTACTACCCGGCATAAAAATGCACTTAGTGTACACTAATTTGGAAAATTGGAATTTGTAGCTTATGCAGCAACAACAAAAGAGCTAAACCAGTGAAACTCAACTTAAAATTTTCTTTTAAAGGCATTCAGAAACCAATCTGTTTTTTATAAAGCTTCCTGAGGAAATAGGAAGGGTTTCTTGACTCATGAATTCAGGATGAGGACATAAGAACTCAAGACAGGCTTCAGCCATCAACTTCAGGTTTAGAGATTCTAGATGGTCTATAAACATGTAGATGTCAGAAACAGGGTTTTTTTTATAGCTGATCTCCAATGGATGGTGATGAGAACATAGTTAAACTTTAAGTGAACTGCTAGTAATTATCTGGAAATAACAGCTATGCCCATATGCTTTTTTTTTTTTTAATTGGAAATGGAAGAGGGGAAAGCAGATAATAATGTTTTCTCAATTATATTTATAAATTGAATTTCACAGAATACCATAAGGTCATATTCTCCATAAATTGATATCTACTATTTAATAAAAAATCTCTTCTTTCCTTTTAATTTAAATTTTCCTTTAAAATGATTTTAAAATTAACTTTGATGTAATGAGTAGAATAAATTGCAAATCCATACAAAGCTATTTAACTACTGTTTCGTAAATGACTGCCTTGATTCACCAAATCAAATTTTCAGCAGAAAAACTATTAGATAGTTGTTTAGGATATTTATTAAAAATGTCAGAACAATCTAAGGGACATATGTGCTTAAATACATGAACACTAATGACTTGAAGGATTCCATACTCGAAACTGAGAGAATTGACTTAATATCACTTGAATGTATTGTCTTAATAGTATTACAATTTTACATGAAAAAAATGGACATTTAAATAAACATCTTATACACGCTACTTTGGCTACAGAGCCTATGTAATAATAAACATCAGTTGAAAGTGGACTAAAAGAGATATATTTCATTGGAAGTATTTTTTTTTTATGTATGAGCTTTTCTTTTGCAGACATGTAGATGCAAAGAGAGCTTTACAATAGAATGTATCATTTTATAAAACATTTCTAATACACATTCTGCATCTAAAAGTATGCTTATGATATTATTAGGAAAGAAATTCTATGAGCTTATTTTTATCTCATCATAGGTTATTTTACCCATTTTTATATTTAAAATTTTCATTTAAGAAGTAATTTTTTGGGTAATCCCGAATGATAATCTCTTAAAACATTTGTTTTTCATCCATCTAAATGACTCTTCAGTAATATTCTTTCCAATTCATATATATTCAATAATATTTAGCCATTTTTTACTATTGATATTTAAATTCTAAATTACTAGGCTGTGGCATTTTTTATTCAACTGCCCTGTGTCAACCTATTTTATTTAAATGCACTTAAAATGTTAATTTTATTTGTCCAGTTATTACTATTCTTACCAAAATAAAAATTCGACCAGCCTGTTATTTATGGGTGAAGTTTGGCAGTTCTAATTTGATGTGGAGTAACGGTCCAGTCAACTAATCTCAGGGTTGCAGAATTGATTATTAAACATATTATTAATATGGATGATATTTTAAAATCTGCTATTCTGTGGCTTATGTTGTTATATATAAATATAGCTTTAGGGTATTACATGTAGTACTTAGTGTCTTTATATTTGTCATACATATTTATTTTTTCAACTTGTCAAAATTTTAAAATATTAAGCAAACACTTCAACATGAAGGCCCGAGACACAGAACCATTAGAAAATAGTGTATTTTTATTATGTAATTATTTAAAAATTGTAGCTATGAAAACCAAATGCTATTGTAAACCACATATCCTGGAAAAATTATGCATTGTGTATAGGGGGTGTACTTTGTATATCTGGAGCTGTCTCGTTGAGCAGTATTTCTCACACCAGGGTATACATCATGGATATGTTAACACCTCACTTTGTAAGGGGTACACACATACAAATAGCTATAAAGGAATCAAATGCCATTTGAATGCTTTCCTAAAATTGATCTGCCTGAGAACATCCCCAAGTTTTTAATTGTACTACTTCCACCTCAAAAGATAAAGAAATATCCTTCGCATATCTTTAAATTGCTATTATGCCAATCAAAAAGACACTTAACTGGTGGGCCTTCCAGCCCTAATACATACATCTGCTAAGTGAAAAGCATGGTGTTCATACATGGTGGTCTGTGTTGTGATAAGATGCTCTGAAGTCAGAGATATGGTAGAATGGAGTGATGGGAGCAATGACAAGTTGCATTTAATGATTTTGTTTCTTATTTAGCTGAATAGCGTGAGACAGTGCATTGCTCTTGAGGGGTAGACTCAAGAGGTAAATATCAGTAGGAAATACTGAAAGTTAAAAATGGCTTTTACAAATTTGAATGCAAGCAATTCTTTTCAGTTATTCTCAATACTTGTTCCTAGGAAGTGTCGTGGGCTTGGAAAAAACACACTTCGAAACAACCAACACTGTGTGGATTAGTGATTCTTTTAAATACTTTCTGTGACAACTAAACTTTTAAAGATGCATTAAGTAAATCCAGGGATGCCACATTTCTGTGATTCCTTTTAGGTTAATTCTGTATGGTTCAAAAAGGAACTTAAAACCCACCTTATGAAACTACATTATGAAATATTTAATCTAATTACAGTCAAACTTTTGTTCATCTAATACAAAATCTTTAGTATTTTCTACCTCTTATTGACAAAAATTAAATTATATACTATTTGTGGAACCAATTAACTATATGTATGTATGTATGTGAATGTGTCTATGTGTGTATATAATATAGTATGTATCATGTAGACATTATTTATATTATATGTATTTTCTACCTTCTATTAAAAATAAAACTATATGCTAACTGTCAGATGAATGTACATACATATATAGCATATATTATCTTTTGCTTAATACATTATAAAATTTAACATTAACAGCTAACAAAGTTATTTTAGTTATTTGTTTTATAGTTGAAACATTTAATTTTTCACAAAAGTAAAACATCAGAGTTTTATGTTCCCCTCATACATATGTTGCAGTATTACCAAATGTGTTTATCATACTTCTAGTTTTATAAACAACTTAAAAATTTTTCTACACATAACATGATATTAGTATAAATAAAAGTGTAATAGAATATTGGTTTTCTTCTTTTTATAACTTATTATTAAAATAAATTTGTTATATTAAATCCACATTACAATATTTTGATCTTTCAATCTACTTTTAATAACATATCTTCCAAATGTGTGGCAAAATTTACTGCTTTCTTCACGATTTTCTCAAAATATAATTTAAAACTTTTTTTAATTGAAAAACAAAATGATAGTTTTTTGACAGAAAGTTTGATTTGGGTAAGAAGTTTGAAAACAAAAGATGGCTTTTCTCCTTACTTAACATGGGAAAAATTTTTCATAAAGTAAGTGACCAGCAGCTACAAGGTTTCAATTAAATATATTCAAAGGAAGAAATACATTTAAAAATACATAAGACAATATTATTTTACCCAAAATTATTACAAGTCACAATATTTTTATTTTTCTCAACCTTTTCTGAATATGTTATTAATTTAAGGGACCACTGTGTAAGAGTAGTAGATCATCTAAGAGTCATTTAGAAAGTCTGATAAGGCCTCTTTACTTCCCTAAAATTCTGGAGTAAATGACTCTGAGGACAGAGTAAACAATCTTTTGCAAATCATGTGTTTTTCAAGTCTCTGTTTCCAATAAAATTGAAGATGGCATTAATCAGTTACTCAGCTGACAGATCATAGAAAATACATTTCTTGTTGGTTCTTTGTTATTTTGACATTACTTGAATGGGGACCAAAAAATTGAATAACATTGCCATAATAAGGTGCGTGCGTATGTGTGTGTGTGTGTGTGTGTGTATGTGTATGTGTGTGCGCGTGCATAGATGTTTAAAGGCCTCTCAACATTTGTATCGCTAAAAGTAAAAAATAGAGCTAGTTTTGTCGATGAAGTCTATCTTATTTTAGCTGTAAATAGCATTTATCCACAGATACCTGAACTATTTTTAAGGCTTCATTCATCTCATGAAGAGATGGTGTTCTAAAAAAAATTTACTTTTCAGGTTTAATAATTGTTTATAAAGATTTGTGATATATTAACCTTTAGATTCTTACATTCTTATAAAGGTTAATATATTATGTGGTATGAAATCACAGAATATAAAGAAAAATTTTAAATTTCAATGTATACATATTATTTTCTCTAGAGAGTCATAATGGTATAACGAGAAAAATTTTTTTCCAAGCATGAAAATATCTTGCTCTTGAAAAAAATTTTGTGAGAGGTGAAATGAAAATGTGAATTTGAAGAAAAAGGGAAAGATAAAAAATTCCCAAATGTTAAGAAAGAGCTTGTTGTGAGGTGCAGTGGCTCACTTCTATAATCTTAGCACTTTGGGAGGCCAAGGCAAGAGGATCACTTGAGCCCAGGAATTAGAGACCAGCCTGAGCAAGAGCAAGACCCTATCTCTACTAAAAATAGAAAAATTACCCAGCATGATATTGCATGCCTGTAGTCCCAGCTACTAACTCTGGAGGCTGAGGCAGGAGAATTGCTTGAGCCCAGGAGTTTGAGATTGCAGTGAGCTATGATGACGCAACTGCACTCTAGCCCAGGCAACTGGAGTGAGACTCTGTCTCAAGAAAGAAAAAAAAAAGAAAGAGATTCTTGATGTATAACTTTAAATTGATAATGAGGTCTCAAAATATTATAGTACTTAGAGTCCATTAACCCAACTTTGTAAAAGGGATGTAGAAATTTTATTTTTAAATGTCAATGTTTACGATAATCTATAAATTATTTGCAACCTTTTAACTGATGATGAAAATTTATTAAATAAAATAATAAATGATTATAATGGAGCTTTTGTGTAGTATTGATAATATCAGGATCAATGTAACTGGGTATTCTACAGCAAAAGTAATTGCAAAGGTGTAAAAGATCACCTTATTTAGTAAAATGTACTGAAAAGACCAGGTTGAAGAGTTTGATGAATAAATGAGCAAATGAGATAGTATAGTTGGGGCATTGTATATTTGATAATGATGAGTCTTAATATGAGGTTATAATACATAAATTGAACTGAAAGAATATGAAAATATAAATGATATTATAAATGGATATACTGTATTTTTTAGATAAATAAATAAATTTTAATTCTCTTAATTATTCCTAATGACCCCAAGTCAAAGTTAAAACCAAGCTCAGTACTATAGATACACACATACATACTTTCTCTCTCTCTCTCTCTCTCTCTCTCTCTCCCCGAGTGAAAGAGAAAGGGGGAGAGAGAAAGAGAGAGAGAGCAAATCCAGTATTCTTAAAGCAAAGTTAAAAATATATACTTATTCAGCATAGGTATCTTAGTATTTTTCTATAATTTTTTTTGAAAAATAAAGTACTGGTTTATTGCAAACCTAATTTGATTTTCCTTTCTTATTTTGATATTAATATTTGTGTGACACTGACTTTACAGATTAGGTAAACATTCACGGAAAGCATAATTCTGTAGTGGGTATACAGCTTTTAAATTTTTTTGTACTAACACACTCCTAAGTGCAACATAATGGATATACCTATCTCCTTTTTACAGTTTATTCTGACTTAAAGCTCCATCTATAATATATATGTATATAAAAATAATCATTGCAGCATTTATGTCCTTTGGAATATGTAATTTTAAAAGACAATAATAGGCTCCTAACAAGAAATTATGTTATATAATGTCTTTTCCTGACATCTAGCTTTAAAGTTAAGAGAGAATAACTGTAGTTATTCAGAGCTATGCATGCTCAGTTATTTGGACAGGAAAAACTGGTCTTCAATTTTAGGGGTATGGTAATCTTATGGGTTATAGATTTATATCTTGCCTTAGAGGAAAGTACCAGAAGCTCTTCTACATTGTGTTTAATTTCCTCACTTTCTAACTACTTGCTTTTTGAAAAAAGAAACTATCCTTAAGGGTAAGCAGGACACAAATATGAATGCTGATATTGTATGAAATTGTACTTGGTGCATGTCAATGGCAGAGGAAGAGACTCCTCTAGTTAGAGCAAAACAAATTACCTTTTCCCAATAGTTGTGTGTTTAAATTGCCTTAAAGCTCTGCAGGTTGAAAATAGCAGCCCAGTAAATTTAAACTTAGTTCTTTCATTGTGTATTTTTCTTACTTTATTAAAATCCACAATAGCTCTTGCAGTCAGAGTGAAGGAGGAAGAGCCAGGAAATTTAAGCATCATAAATATTCAAGACTTTAGGATTAGGCCATTCAGAAGGTTGTATCGTGTCATCAGGAGTAAGATAGATGGACACATTTGTGTGCCAGAGCTTTCATTGTATTCATCTTTGCTGGAAGCTTCAGTGCTTTACAACAGGCTGCACATCAAGTGTCTGAAAATAGGGTGCATGAGAAAAGGAGGGAGAATAGAAAGGTGACCAAACTTGTTAAAATTCATAGCCTCAGAATATTGGTTACTAGGTAGGCCCTGGTAACCTTGTTAAGTAGATACATTTATCTTTGGATCTTTCCTCTAAACAAGTCTAGATGAAAACTCATCTCCATAACTGCACCATTGCATACTGTCCTCAGACTACATAAGGAACTTGATGCTTTATCTTCTGCTCATATTTCTCAAGATCTGTGATGACAAGGGAGCACAGACCAAAGAGAACAGATGGTAAGCATGGAGGTGAGCTTAGAAGGAAAAAGGCTGGGGAGGGTGAGGTAGGAGATCTGGTGAATCATGCAATCACTTCTCCAAATAGTTGCTAAGGTAGTGAGCTCCGGGCCCACTGAGTCAGGCAACTTTAGTACCTTATGCTACTAAAAGAGCTCCTCTCCATCAAAGGCAAGCAAACTGGAACCAGGATGATACAAAAAATAGTGGGTAGAACCAGAGCCTAAATTAACAGGCCAAAGAAAGCAAGACATCCGATTTTGCTGCCAACAACAAAGGGAATTAAAAGGCTCTCTGAGACTACTCAAGTCAGGCTCAACCATTTTATGTAGTTCTTCCTGGAGCAAGAATCATCTCAGTGTTGTTACATTCCTACCTGTACCTAAGATTGGAAAAGTGGTAGAGAAGGGTGTAAGTGGGAAGCTGTTAGGTCTAATGTATTCCAGATGCTTCTCTCTGCAGTTCTGAATGTTCCCTGTTTCAAAATCATGAGAAATCAATGTGTTAGTTGAATGCAGATGGCTTACAGTTTTACCTATCGTGGATCATGCATTTTCATTTAGAAAGGGTCTGTCAAAAAATGAAATTAATTAAAAACAACAATAAAAGATTAAAACAGAGACCTTACCAGTGGTTCTCAACTCTGTGTGTCAGATTCAAGTGATATCTTAATTAGAACTACTTTGCTCACAAGGGACCGAAATCCAATTCAAAGTGGTTTAGTGAAAAAGATATTTTACTGGTTCAAGTGATTGAAAGATGTAAGAGCAGAACTGGATTCAGTAATGGTTTGATAAAGGATTTCATATAATGTTATTAGCAAATCCTTTTTTTTCCCACTTTTTACCCTGCTTTTCTTCATCTGTTTCATTCGTTTCATTGTCAGGCAGGCTTTTCTCTCCTAATGGTAATAATGGTCACCGGAACCTTCAGGCCAAAATTATTTTACCTTAGCAACTCAGGAGAGGAGCCTGTATTCTTTCCCAAACGTCTCTGCAAAATCAATGCAGTTGACTTTCATGATCAGGATTGAGTAGTTCACCCCTGTTGGAACCAACCATTTGGCCACAGAGATGCAACATGCTCTTTGCCAAGGCCTAGGGAATGGGCCCACCCTTGGTACTAAAGACCAGGCTAGCATTACCCAAACTACCAATGTTAGAGTGGAAAAAGAGTGGTTCCTGAAACTAAAAGAAGAATACTGCCATAATAATGGGTTCCAGTAGGAAAGTCACAGATGTCTACAACATCTAATTTTTTTTTCTAATTCAGAATTCCAGATTAATTCCCACTTCATATTTACTAAATCAGAATCTCTAAGGTTGGAGCCTTAAATTTTTGAATTTTGAAAATCCTCACAATGTGTTTCTAACTCACAGTCAGGATGAGAGCCATTGCAACACAAAAAAGCCATTCTAAAATAGGGTATTTTATGCATTGTAAGGCCAATAAGGGAGTCAGTTGTGGATAAGAGAATAACTATATAATTTGTTTACACATAGTGACTAGTGCATATAAATTTACTGTTAAGAAAATACCAAAACATGAATGATAAAATGAAGACTAATATCACTATCACATTGACCTAAACCATTGGAAAAACTATTGATAATTGATGCTCATCAATTGAACATATAATTTTTTTTTTTAGTTTTGGCATATTTATTACTTAGCCATTTTTTAAAAAGCTATTGTAAAATTTTTATGATATGCAAATGAATGCACACACTCTCTCTATATGTTATGAAGCATAATAGCAAAATAAACACTCGTGATTGCTTTATTCAACTTAAGATGTAGAACATCATCAATACTGCTGAGATATCTGTGCGCTTTTCTCT
Organism: Indri indri; assembly: GCA_004363605.1. Classification (NCBI taxonomy): domain Eukaryota; kingdom Metazoa; phylum Chordata; class Mammalia; order Primates; family Indriidae; genus Indri; species Indri indri. The sequence continues at coordinate 33,458 of RJWJ010006348.1, read as the reverse complement.
GATATGCTTCAGAGGAAACTTTGCCACACTGAATTTTGTTTTTGTCATTCCTTTCCTTTTAAAAGTAATTTTATTACTTTTTTTTTATTTTAAAAATAATTTTTTTTTTTTTTTTTTTTGAGACAGAATCTCACTCTGTTGCCCTGGCTAGAGTGAGTGCCGTGGCGTTAGCCTAGCTCACAGCAACCTCAAACTCCTGGGCTCAAGCAATCCTACTGTCTCAGCCTCCCGAGTAGCTGGGACTACAGGCATGTGCCACCATGCCTGGCTAATTTTTTCTATATATTTTTAGCTGTCCAGATAATTTCTTTCTTTCTTTTTATTTATTTATTTATGTATTTATTTATTTTAGTGGAGACGGGGTCTCGCTCTTGCTCAGGCTGATCTCGAACTCCTGAGCTCAAACAATCCTCCCGCCTCGGCCTTCCAGAGTGCTAGGATTACGGGCGTGAGCCACCGCGCCCGGCCAGTAATTTTATTACTTTAAACAACACTTTATAAAGCTTAAATAAAACTAAAATAATAAACATATCAAAATTTTAAACATGACTGAGATAAACTCAGATGAACACAGTTAGGAGGTATTTGTGCTGGTTCCCTTTCTGCTGTTAACCTGCTGTGGTTAAGTCACTTAACTTCAGTGACTCTCAGTTCTGACATCTGGAAAACAAAGATGCTGGATTTATCGATGGCCACGTCCTTTCCAGCTAGAATATTTGCTGACTCTATGATTAGATTGTGATGTCGTATATTAATAATTTTATCCAGAGTTTCATCTGGACTAGAGCTTTGCAATTCAAAGCATGGTGGCCCATGGACCAGCAACTTTAGCATCATCTGGGAGCTATTTGGAAATGCAGAATTCAGGTTCCATCTAGATGGAATGAATCAGAATCAGCATTTTATGATTCCCCAGGTGATTCATATGCACATTAAAGTCTGGGAAACATTGATCTAGACTGTAGTACCCACTTTTGATTGTGGTTCTGAAATTAACTGAAAATTTATTTAAATTGTAGATTCCTAAAAATGACCTCACCAGAAAAGAGTAATTGCTTAAGTTTGGGCTCTAGCATAGGAATATGTTTTAAAATCTCCCCTGATGATTCTGAGGTGCAGTTACATTGATCTTGTCTAGTACATCATCATATATGAAGCACACTAGCACAGTCAAAACCTTACCCAAATCTATAAACTTCACCTGTGATTATATTATAAAAGGTATTATTTGCAATCATTTCCACCTCTGTCTGGTTTATATATGCATGGAAAATGATGTGTCATTTTATAGATGGAGAAAATAAAATTCAAAAAGGAAAAATGAATTACCCTGAGATTACAGAGTTAATGGCAAAAATGAGATGGGATAGATATTGTCTTAGTATATTTATTTTGAAATTTTTTGTAGGGATCATAAATATGCAGTATTGAGACTATTATTTTTGTTGAAATAGTTCAGCTTATCTTACCAAATAATCAAACATAACAAAATAAAGGTTTAAAATAATTTATATTTATGGGCCAACATCCCTGAAAGAAACTGTTCTCAATATTTACCTATCGCTATATTTGGAGTGTATGCCCACTTATGTCACAAACACAAGGTACTTCAAGGGGGAAAAATATTCCTCTTTGTGCTAATCATTAATAGTGAGTAATACACTTCCCTAAAAATTTTTATTTATCAATGTAACAGAAAATATATCAAAAATCAGAAAATATAGATCTTTACACATAATTTGGCATATTGGCATAATAAAATACTGAGAATTCAGTAAAATATTTTTCCTTTAGCCTTATTTAATTAGCCACTAAAGAGATAACTAGATTTAATTGGTCATTTATTATAATTAATCTTTTTTGTCCTAATAACAATTGGAAGAATCTTATAAATAGAGGTTCTATGTTTAAATGAATAAATGATTTGATTTTTTAATATTAAAATGAGAAAAATTCTAAGAAGGCATTTTATATTACCTGATGCTTGTGAGATATCTGGAGAAAGCATAACAATAAAGGCATTCTTTGAAATCTGCAACCCTCATAATAATTTAATAAACCGGGTTGTCGTCTTAAAAGAATCAGGATGGTTGCCTTGGTGACAGAGATTATCCTTTTAACTTCTTGAAACTGTCATTTAAAAATCTTGAATTGATAACATTTTGAATTTATTAACATATTGATAGAGAAAAATTGCATGCCTTACACTGGCCGTGTAAATCTTGGACAAAATTATAAACTACTCAACATAAGCTTTGTTAAGATTGTAAATAGATAAAATCCATTTATCATAAACAACATACATGTAATATTACAAAATAATTGAGAAAGACCTCACTACAAAATAAGCTCATTTCTAGGAATCATTTAGCATAACCTATTTAGAGTAATTTTTGACCCATCGGTTGTGGAAGTAGAGATCAGAGAATCCAGGAGAAGTGTATTGGCTCCCTGAATACTATTGGCACTGTGGTGAACATAGACCTAAGATAAATGCATTTTGACAAAATTAAACATCCTAAAAAGGAAGAAGAAAAACCAATTAAGTGAATTTTCACTTGTAATTTAGAGAAGTTTTAGAGATTCTACCTTTAGAATACTTGTATGTTCCTATGGGACATGTAGCACATACTATGAGAACCAGAAAATTCCAACCTGAAAATTGCACCTGAAAATTCCAACTTGGACTATCAAGAGGATCAATAAAATCTAGACTTATCCTCTCAGATGTTCGGCATAAACATATTTAGCAAATGACCAAATTTTATAATTCCTATATATAAAACACCTAAATATGTAAGCAATAGTTATTACACAAAAGAGACTGCAGATTATGACAGAAATATCCTCAGCATTAATAGGAGATGCTAGAGAAACATACTGTATCAAACCTATAGAAAAAAGGGAATAGAAATTTTGAGCCCCTTTCTTTAAGGTAGGTTAAGTAGTATATTCCATTTTCAAATCTTGCCCCAATTTTTTCTGTTGAAATAGATGATATTTTAACACCAACATTTTATTATTGGTATAATACATTTATTTGTAGTTTATTTAGTTTTTGTATAAGCATCTATAAATAAGTTTTGAAATAAGGCAGTGTATTAAAACATGCTTAATTTTCTTTGATTATTATTTAGCTTTTTTAGTATCCCAGAAAAATAATACAAAAAATTTTATTCGAAATTAAAAGATTTTGAACAAGTCATTTATAAATACTTTTCACATGCTTTATTTCATTTCCATAAGTGGCAAAATTTTGCAATTTTCCCCAGCATTTCTAATAGAAAGTAAAAATATTTAGAAATGCAATATTTTGCTTTCTCAGCATTTCTCAACTGTAGTCATTTTGGAAATGACTATAGTTAAATTGTTTGAGAGTTATGTCATAAAGAACAGGTAAGATTTTATCCATCACCACCTTCTAAATATGTAAGAGTTAATAGCTCATAATCATGACTAAACATTTATTTTTTCAAGTAGTATGTATTTATCAAATGGCTAGTACATGCCAGTCATCACTTTGGGCATTGAAAATTTAATGTGGAACAAAATAGACACAATTCTTATTCTCATCAAATTTAGCATTTAGTGAAAAGAGAGAAAAGTAATAGTAATGATAATAGCCAATATTTATATGATGCTTACATGATAAAAGGTGATTTTCTAAGTCTTTTACATTTTAACTTATTTTAATCCTTACATAAACCTGTGAGGTAGGTACTATAATATTATTAACCTCATTTTATGGAAGAGGAAATGAAGTTCACACAGATCAGATTTGAATCTAGCAGATTGAGTCCAACATTAATTATCTTCAATATTAAGCTGTATTTTAATGCATGTCAGAGATGAAAATATTTTTCTATAGATCTTTTAATAGCTTATCTGCATCTATATTTTCTTATCAAAATGCCATGATATTTTAATTATATTAGTATACTATAGATTTATAACATCTTTCATGTGATGATTATTAAAATAATCATTTAAAGACCATTGCAATTCAGAAATAATGAGTAGTCTGAAAATGTGACTAATTTTTATTTATTCTCAGCACCATAAATAATTGTTATACTGCTCCTCTGTTTCCTAGCAATTTGCAACTCTCTCACATTGTTTGGCCTTGTACTTTAGAAAAACAGTCTGATTGGGGAGGGTATATTTCATTGTTATCTTCATTGAATAAAAAAACATGAAAGGCAGAGTTTAAATTCTTTGAGTTTTTTTAAATGAAAGAAAGTTCTAAATGCATTTAAAGCTTAGCATGACAAAGTTTTCTGTTGATTTCAAAAGTTTTTCATTTTAGAGTGAGACATGAATAACAATAATCTAAGAGGAGATGTCTACTTTTTTCTCCATGCTTCACTTCACTTGTACCTCCCTACAAGCACTCAGAAAAGTGTTGGGAGAAGTTAGGAGTAGTAAAAGAAGCAGGAAGGTACTTCCGACATTCTTTGGCAGTAACTTGCCCTTCTGTTAAATCCTTCAATACCCTTGATACCATTACTGACACAGGAAACACTAGTGGAGTACTAATTTTTTCTTATTAGGTAAAGCTACCAATGACTCAGTAGAAAAAAGAGATCACCCCTTTTGCCTTTTAAGACATCGAGATAATTGCCATTATTTTTCATATTATTTGTCCCTTCTTTAATTCTCAAAATTCAAATGCAAACACATACCTTTAAGGACCGATGAGCAGCCTCACACCTGGATTAAGATACTTTGACCTCTGTGCCTTCTAAGCCACCAAACAATTTTTAAGATTTACTGGGTACGTAAGTGGCTTGTGATTTCAGCTAGCATCTGGAGCTGAGACTTTATACCTTTGCGCAGACATCTGACTTCCACCTAATTGCAAAGGACATATATTTGGAAGTAAATAATGAGTGCCTTGACCTTCTTCTTAGTCCCTTGTATCCAGATTTGGTTCAGGTTTAAGTGAACTGTTTCTTAAAGAGTGTCATGATATTAAATACAATTTTATGCTATTATGCATTATTGTCATGTTCCACAAAGTAGAGGTATTCACCTATGGAGATTATTGAATAACTAGAAGCTACTATTAACATAATACAGCCAATTTTATTTTTCTTTGAAGTTTGTTGAAAACCATAAGGCAACCTTTAACAGCTTGAATCTTTTAAATTTAATTTTCCAATTTTATACAAATGGTTCTTGGTGGGAAAGAGCAATTGAAGGTAACATATCAGGCATCCTCTGTATATGAGAAAAATATCTCTCTGAAGTCTAAATTAGTAACACGTTACTCAGTTGGACAGAAGCCTGAATGGTCGTTGTTTCTTGGCTGAAGTATAAGAAACAGAACTGGCACACTATGCAGAGGCTTCACTGGATTCTTCTGATATCAGATATCCACAGTCAGTGACACCAGTGATGGAATCCAATCCCCGAAGAAAATGCAATGTTGCAATAAAACATCCAGAGAGACTTTTAATTTCTCCTTAAGTTTTAATAATCAGAAATACTTTTTTTTTGTCTTCTGTGAGCAAAGAAATGTAGGTGTGTGTATGCCTTTATTAGTTTTGCTGTGTTTGTCTACACTTGTTTGTATAGAAATATTAACGGACTTAAAGTGATCTTTCAACTAAAAATTAGTTGATGATATTCCTGCAAATAAATTGCTCATGTAAGTCATCTTACTTTGTTGTGAGCTATAGAGATTTTATTGTATATTATGTTTTTTAAAAATCTGTGACCTCCACTGAGTGCATCTGCTGAGGGGAAAAGCTGAGTACATCTGCCCAGAGCAGTGAAGTTGTCTTAATTTGTGTAAACCTGGAATACAGAATTGGGAAAATAAAAAATTGGGACTTCATCTGTGAGGTTAGTCTGAGTTGCAGAACTGGGTTGTGTCTACTTCACTTATAGAGTAAACAATAAATGCTCTGAAATATATTGCCATTTTTGTCAATCGAATTCTCCTTAATTTATTTTTGCTTAAGTAAAACTTATTAGGAAATATATCCAACATGCAAGCGTTTACCTTCCACTTAGAAGTTACCTCTCTTTCATGCATTTGGGAAAGGGTGGAGAGAATACATTGGTCCTCTGCCTCTCCCTTTTTCTAAATGGTGTTCCTGATCCCAGTCTTTTTGAAATTTGTGTTCATTTATTTTTTTTTTTTTTCCAGAATGGACCCTTGCTTATTTCAGTTCTGGCTAGAATTTGGCCCTCATTCCTTTTGACAGGGATGTGGCTACATGCACAAGAACTAAGAGGAAACCAAGTAGCTCCCTCTGGTACTTCTTTCAACTGTTCTCTGGTGCTCAAACTTCCATGTACCTCACAGGAAACCCTACTGTAGACCAACATGGACTGTCTAGTCCCACAAACCACCACCCTGCCTAAATAGCAAATTTCCCAAAATCAAAGTTAGGCGAGGCTCTGACAGGGTTATCCTAGCAGGATGACCTTCAGTACCAAATCCTGCACAAGTGTCTAACTCCTATCTGATCCCCCCATATGTGTTTAAGAATCCCTTCTTCATTTTTTTGAACGGCCAGCAAGCATCTGTGGAATACACCTCACACACACACACACACACACACACACACACACACACACACACACAGGCACACACGCCTACCTCTAAAGGAAAGAATAGTTTACTAAATGACATTTTAAGGCCTTCCTGTATCACAACGAATGAAGCATTTCATATTTTTAATATCAAAATTTCATTCCTTCTCTGTATTCAAATTAATATCTACTGGTAGTAAGAAATTATCTCTTAAAGGTGACTCCTTTAGCCTATCCAAAGACCTCCTTAATTCTTTAACATTGTACTTGCTTTATGGACCTGAGTTATATAAAGCACCAATCTTCTCCATAGCTTCTGTTGGTTTTGAGAGGAGGGAGGAAGCAGAAGGGTATTGGCAGGGGAGAATATCGAGTTTGTTTTTTCAGTTCATTTGAAAAAGATTTAAACTTGTGCATGACCTAAGTTTTAAAAACATCATTTGCTACCCCTAGGATTAGACCAGCATTGTCTGGTAGAAATATAATGTAAGCCACATATGTAATTAAAAATTTTCTTGTAGCCACATTAAAAAAAGAAAAACATGAAATTATTTTAATAGCATGTCTTATTTTACCCAATATATTATTCAGGACACAGAGAAGCAAAATCAGTAGCAAATACATTCATATATTAAGGCATGTATTACGAGGAATTGGCTTATGTGATTGTAGAGACTGGCTAAGGAAGTTTGAACCCATAAGAAAGGTAGTCAGGCAGGGAAGATCGAGGGCAAACTTGAGCCCGAAGCTGTCGTCCACAGGCAGAATTTCATCCCTTGCCTTAGGAAATCTCGGGCCTGTTTTTAAGGCTTTCCAGTGAAATCACAGAAGCCCACCCAGATTATCCAGAATCATCTTCTTACTTAAAGTCAGTTGATTAGGGATTTTAATTACATTTGCAAAATATCTTCAAGGAACTCCAAGATTAGTGTTCATTTGAATAACTTGAAATAGTAACCTAGCCAAACTGACCCATCAATAAAACCATCATACTCTGTATGTCAAAAATGATGCCATTTCAAAATGTAATTAGTATAAAAATTATTAATGAGATATTTTATTTCTTTTTCATACTAGGCTTCATATTCTAGTGTGTACTTTATACTTATAGCATGTCTCAGTTCAGATTAACAACTTATCATGAGCTTAATATGCATACCTGTCTAGTGGCTACTGTGTTGGACAGTGTAGGAGTGATTAGGCTGAAGTATCATGTAACTTTAGAGGAGTGGTTCTCAACTGGGGTTCATTTTATTCTGCAGGGGGTATTTGACAATGTCCAAAGACACTTTTCATTATCATAATTGGGAGGTGGGTATGGGAGCTACTGGGATATAATAAGTAGAGGCCAGGAATGGTGCTAAGTATCCTCAAATGCACAGATTAGCCTCACGGCACCCCCAAATACTGCTTTACCAGATCCAAAAAGTCAACAGTGCTAACATAAGAAACACTGTTGCAGAATTTGCAGACATTAGAGAAGAAATAAACAAAATGGTGAGAAAAGCAGGAAGATGGAAATTTCCTGTGCTTTATGGAGATCTTGCCTTACATTTTGGAGGATTTTTTTCCAGAGATATGAATGAATACCTTACCTCATTAGTATCTTCATTACCATATTCAAAGTCAGGGATGAGATAAGGGTAGAGGAATGATCCTATAAATACTAAGATGACTGATTAATGGGAAAAATGAAGAAAGTAAATCTTCACAGTGGTGGGTACCTCCTTAACAGGTGAATGAAAGTCAGTAACTGTCTTTTCTGAAGGCATTTATGGTGTTTCTGTGCTTAGTCTTAATTTCATAGACTTCTGGAAAAATTACAAAAATGCAAATGCGAATATACAAATGGAGAATTTAAATTATGTACAGTAATGAGCACCATCTCAGACCATCTGTGGAATAAAGTTGTGATAAATAAATAAGTAAACTTCATTAGCATTTTTCTAAGAAAAAACATGATATTTAAGATTAAGTCATTTTTCAAAGGTAGTAATCATATTTGTAAACTCTAATCTCAAATTTACTTCTATCCAAATTAACTACAAATTCAGAATTAACTTCATTTTCTCAACCTTGGCAATGTATGTATAGTGAAGCTAGCAGCAAATTGAATATATTTGCTAAAACCTGATATTTAGAAAAAGTGTACAACTAACTTATTCTATGAAATGTGTCATACATATCTGCTTGAAGTAATTATTGGTTAAATGTAATGCCAAATGCTGATTGTAAACATAGCTTAGAGTCAATACTTCTGAGACATATTTCCTATTAGATTGTTGTTACAGTTCATTTCACAAATTTTTAATTTAACATGTAAAAACTAAATCTTCCTAAATCTAAATGACATTCTTATTAAGGATTCTTAATTTGTATTGAGAGTAATTGAAATAAAACATAATTATAGTTTGTGATCGATTTTAGCAAGCACTGAAAATGGTAACAACATATCTTTGTCGATGAAATTTTCAAGTTTTTCAAATAAGTCTAATTTTGAGATAACTACATTTTTCCTTTATTTCAATAAATAAGTGATTTGTGTAGCAATTCATCATAGAGACTTTCCTTTTAAATGCCAATAAACTTGTTAGATACTGTATAATAACTTATGTTTTGTGGTAGAATTATATAGTTTAGGTCATAGCTACGGTTTAAATTTCATACTTTTTAAATGAGTTTTTAAATTATAAATTCTATTTTTCCTTAGAAATACACAAAGAAAAGACTGAAAAGCAGGAGAAACCTGAAAGGAAAATACAAACTAAAGGTAAATGTTTAATTTTATGGTTTTGTTTTAACATATATATTTTTGCATATTCATATGGGAGAAAGAAAAATTTTCATATTTAGTTTTTTTGTTTCAAATGTTTTATATTGTTTAAATAAGTACCTTTACTCCCCAGTTAACTTTATGTACAAATGTATAAATAATATTTAAAGATTGGAATCAAAGTAACTTCACAATGTGTGACAGTCTTTATCTATCACTGGTTTGTACTTACTAAGGTAGCACCACAAATATATTTTTTGAATTACTGAGCAAATACTTTTTCCTTCTTTTAATAAGTTACCGTAATAAGTCAGAGCTCAGTTTTTTTTTAACTTGAATAACTCATGCTATGCAATACCTGTACAATCATTGGTGTAGAAATGCAGTGTCATTGTTTGACCTCACTGCAGAATGCCATGTCCCAACAGCTTTCTTGCACGGCCTCAAAGGACCAGGGACAGAGACAACATGACTAATATCCCTTTCAACTGAACTGAATCTGGTAACTGCAGTTTTGCAACAAAAGCATATTAATAAAGGCCAGTATTGTCTTGCTGTTCTTACAAGCATCATTTTTCTGGAGGTGACCCAGGTAGTCATAAAACTTTGAAGAAATTTATGGGAAGCAAAGACATTCAAAAGAATATATTTCTAAGCATGCCTAGGTTTTCCCAGTGGTCGGTTACACATGATTTTGGATGAGCCAGAGCAAAAATTAACATCTCATAATCCCCATGTTTGTGTGATATAGACAGAAAATGAAAGAATTTTTCTGGGTTAAAAATTGAATGTTGTTCAAAAACTGGCCAGTGCAAAATTATTGGTAGTAACTAATACAGTTGCAAATAGTAAAGTTTCAAATAATAATGCTAATTAACCTTAAATTGTACTAGCATGTGAATCTATATTACAGTATCACGTTGTTGTTGTTGTTTTAAATATATTTCATGTACTTCCTTTTTGTGAAGAGCTCAAATCATTCTGCAGATATTATGTCTTTAATCCTAATGGTTGAGTTCATTCCAGATTGGTCAGTCAATCCTATACAATCAGAACATTGAAGCTCATTCAGTTGAAACCTATTTATATTTGTACTTAGGGAGCTAATGTCTTCTTACTGTTCTCTTTACTTTTTTGGTTCTTAATTCCTTTGGTCAGGGAAATTGGACACAGCTCTTGAGTAAGGATTGATTAAGTGAACCATAACTGAACTGGCTATGTGTTTCTATCTGCTAGAGGTTAAACAGAAACTCAACCGGTTCCACATGATTGGGGTCTCTGATGTTTTATCTTGCAGACTGTACTATTAATTTAACAACTGCTGCTGGAGTGGATGTAGTGATGCAGATGGCACCATTTGCATTTTGGACCTCACTCTATTAGAATCCTGATGTCAAAGACTTTGAGCAGTGGGCTGTAGAGTGGGTTTATTAAACTAGTGAGTCTTCCGTAATTAAAACAGTGAATTTGGCTAAAGTTTAAAATAAATTTCTCAAAGGCTGGGCTGGAGATTAGTAACCTGAATATATTTCTTGAGCAGACCAAATATATTTTGGGAAAGTGAATATTTCACAAGAAAGAGAAAGTGGAGTTCCAGCTGTTCAATATTGAACTGGGCATCAGAGATAGCTTATTTTGTTTCACAATTTTTCTGTGTGAATATGAACAAAAGATTTCTTTTTATTGCTTAGTTTCTTATCTATAACTGAGGTAGAATAATGCCTGCTCTTTATTACCAAATAGTTTGGTAAAAATAAACATTTTATTATAACCACTCTGTTATGTAGATAACAGTTTTATAACTGTTCTTACATGTAGATAAATATTGTTTTCTGCATACCATGTTCCATGTCAGTTTTGATTACATATGATGGATAGTTAGGATTTTAAATTATTATCAAAGCATTTTAAACTCTTAGAAGAAAAGATAGAATATCTCCAAGGTAATAGTAGTCTGTGATGATTATAAACAAGCTGGCAAATATCTGAGGAAAAAGGTTCATTATACTGAAGCTGAGAGGAAATAAAAACTTTGGTGATGGTGGATGCTAGGTCACATCATATTGTCTCTGTTTGTTTTTCTCCTTCAAGGGACTATATAATATACTAAAGGATTTTAGGAACATAGAAGTCACTGGGAAGCCTGTGAGTCTACACCTAGATGATTTGCTCATGTACTGAGATACAAAAAAACCAAAGAATATATAATCCTAGAGAATGTATATTTCCCAAACAATTTGATATAAATATGCTAATTCATTTTTACAGTGCCAAAGAATTAGTTTCAATTCTGACTTATTTTCATAGAAAATTAGGTACTCATTATAGTCATCCACATTAAATGACTTTAATTCATCATATCTAGCTAACATTTATTTCTACTTTGTCCAGTTGTTTATTTTGCTTGATGTTTTCCATTAGGGAAGGATGTAGCAATTTCATGGACCTAAAGAGTGAGCCCTTTAACTCATAACTTAGCAGTGAGTACTTATTATGGTTTTAAGTATGAGCTCTGACATGTTATTAAAAGTTTACCTTTGAACTAAATTAACCTTGTGTTTTTTCTCCACATAAACAAGGTAGAAATTTATTTTATGAACAGAAGCAGAATAGCATATGTACTTGTGACCCTATATTGTATTCATTTAGTAATATAGGGAAACATCATGTTTGCTTAGAAGAAACTTTCAACCATACTTTAACTTTTCCTGGGTTACCAAATGTCATTCACTAAATTGTTATTTGTATAAATGGCCCCTGGTGAGCAGGTGGAATGAATTCACTGCAATAGAGTAGTTGTGGGTACCAAACAGAGTGCTCTAGTACAATTTAGCTTGAAGAATGCTGATTCCATATCAGGGTGATGGTTTCAAATGAAAGCTTTTATAGTTCAAAATGATCTTGAAGAATATACTTGTATTTAAAGCCTATTATTTTAGAATATATTCCTGTTTAACCTATAAGAACTAATAAATGTCCAGATGGAGGTGAATATGTTAATGTATAAGGCTGTCTCAAGACCTCCGCCTGTGAGTATTTCAGATGAATGGATACTCATGGTGGGATATAGAGCCATATGTTAAAAGATAAAAAAAAATGTTGAACAGTATCCTCTTGCAGTCTTTTGTCTGGGGATTCTTTGTAGTTATAAACAGCTCTGTCCACAAATGTCTTAAATAAAAAGATATATACAGACTCACTGTAAAGAATTACAGAGACTGGTGATAGTTGTCATCAATAAAGGTCCCAGTCTTGATTATTAAAGAACATTTCCCTGACCCATGGTAAATACTCAGACTTACCTATTCAATAAATAAACTAAGAGGACAGTGTGTGATTTTGACAAAGAAGGACGTCACAATCATTTTCTCCTACTTTAGAAAGGTTTTGAATGAGCCAATGTGGGTTAGCATCCAAATTTATTAACTTTTGGCTATGTGACCTTGGACAAGGTAATTCATCTTTCTTTGCCTCCATTCCCTCATCTGTAAAATGGGAATAATAGAGTTCTCATAAGGATTAAATGATTATAAAATGTATGTATGAAATTCTTAAAAGAATTCTTATTTAATTTTAAACAGTATCAGCCAATTAGTCTGTTTAATTACTTTTAATTATTTAATACTTTTTAATTACTTCTGATTAGATAAGTGACAGTCCCTTACACATTACTTATCTGCATCACATAACAGTCCAGCTGAGAAGCAAATAAAAGACTTAATACCTTTCACAATAGCAATAAATAAAATAAAATACTTAGGAATATATTTAACCAAAGAGGTGAAAGACCTCTACAGGGATAACTATGAAACACTGCAGATGGAAATTGCAGATGATGTAAACAAATGGAAAAACCTATCATGCTCATGGATCACCAGAATCAACATTGTTAAAATATCTATAATACCCAAAGTGATTTACACATTCAATGAAATCCTCATTAAAATATCATCTTTTCACAGATATAGAAAAAATAATTTTACTCTTTGTATGGAACTGGAAAAGATGCTGAATAGCCAAAGCAACCAAACAAAAAGAACAAATTGGGAGGCATCACTTTACCAGGCTTCATGCTGTACTACAAAGCTATAGTAACCAAAACAGCATGGTACCGGCACAAGAACAGACACATAGACCAATGGATCGGAACAGAGATCCCAGATATAAAACCATCTTCATATTGCCATCTGATCTTTGACAAAGCAGACAAAAAACATACACTGGGCAAAAGGATCTCTATTCAACTGGTGCTGGGAAAATTGTTTAGCCACATGTAGAAGACTGAAACAGGATCCACACCTCTTACCTCTCACAAAAATCAACTCACAATGGATAACAGACTTAAACCTAAGGCACAAAACCATAATAATTCCAGACAAAAATGTTGGAAAAACTCTTATATACATCAGCCAAGGCAAAGAATGTATGGAGACCCAAAAGGCAATCATAGCAACATCAAAAGTATAATAAATAAATGGGACCTGATTAAATTAAAAAGGTAGGATTATACATTGTTGGTGGGACTGAAAACTAGTATAACCTCTGTGGAAAGTAGTATGAAGATACCTCAAAAACCTAAAAGTAGAACTAGCATTTGATCTAGCATTCCCACTACTAGTTATTTACCCAAAGGAAAAAAGACATTCTATAATAAGTACATCTCTACTCAAATGTTTATTGCAACATAATTCACAATCACCAAGATGTAAAATCATCCCAAGTGCCCATTAATACATGAGTGGATTAATAAAATGTGGTATATGTGTACCATGGAGTACTACTCATCCATAAAAAAAATTCCGAACTAATACCTTTTGTAACAACCTGGATGGAACTGGAGACCATCCTTCTAAGCGAAGTATTGCAAGAATGAAAAAACAAACACCACATGTACTCACCATTGAATTGGAACTAATTGATCAACACCCACATGCACATATAATAGTAAAACCCGATGGAAATCAAGCTGGTGGGAAGAGGGGATGGATAAATTCATACTAATGCATACTATCTGGATGATGGACACATTTATAACTCTAACTCAAATTGTATAAAAACAATTCATGTAACGAAAATGTTTGTACCCTCGTTATATTCTGAAAAAATAAGAAAGCAATGTCAGTTCCTTTAAGAGGCCTTCTTTGCTATTCCTCACTAGGGGCACTTAGGCACTTTCTCCATGCTACTGTTACATGCCAGCCTTCACCTTTCAAAGCATTTTGGCCACAAATTTTAATTGTGAGGATATTGATCTAACTTATGAGGGCCGGAGCTATGTTTGTCTTCATGTATGTCTAGGTCGGCCTTGCCACTGACTCTTATGATTCTGTGCTTTCTTATCCACAAAGAGATTTAGGCTCAATAGTCTCTCAGGTTCTGGCCAGCTTTGAATTTGTGTGCTTATAGTAAATTAAAAATCATTCTAACATCTAACAACGTACCCAATATACTCAATAAATATTGAAATAAAGAATTAATTAGTAAAAAAAAAAAAAGAATTAATTAGTGAATGAAGTATTCATTTCTTCTATTTGGTTAATCTCTACTTGATTCCTATATGCAAATTGTGCATTTGACATTTCTATGTTTGCTTTTAAATATATGTACATATATATATATCTATATAAAATTATTCAGCTGTATTTGGGCCACTGTAATGTCAAATTTATTTTGTGAGTAGCAATGAACAATTTAATAATAACTATCTGTAACATGAAATCTGAAAACACCCACACTGAAACAACAAAAATTATAATAATACTGATTAAATTAGTATGGATCAATGTGGACTAACTGGAAAATGAAAAAGAAAAAAGGAAAAAAAATCATGATAATCCAATTATCCAGGGGAAAATAGTCATGTAGTTTTAATTTCCTCTAGTTTTTTTCTCCATGTAGTTTGTTTTTTGTATATTACTTTTTTTTTTTTTTGGCAATTGCATATTTTGTTAATTTCACATATTAGGTCATTAAATATGAAATGTCCGATTTTGAATTAAAAGTTTAGTTTATTATATCTCAAACAAGAAACGGTACAATTAATCAAAGTATGTGCCTAAACTATCGACACAGTTTTGCCATCTTCATGGTAGCTTGCTTATGCCAGTAACAAAGAAGCCTGCAGAGTAAGTGGCAATGAAATCGTGAAAGGCATTTTCGACAGCTTGTTGAGAATTGAATATTTTCCCTTGCAAGAAGTGGTCCAAAGCCTGGAAAAAGTGGTAATCAGTTGGTGACAGGTCTAGTGAATATGCTGGATGATAGAGAGTTTCCAAGTACAGTTTCTGTAGTTTGAGCAATGTTGTTTTTTGTGACATGTAGTCTTGCAAGAGCATTGGCCTGTCTCTGTTGATCAATCTTGGCTACTTAACTTCAAGATCCTCATCATTTTGTACAATTGCTTGCATTAGGCATCTAATGTAATCGATTGACTGGGTTTCATGAAGCTGTAGTGGATCATACCAGCGCTGGACCACCAAACACACACCATTAGCTTTTTTTTACGAATATTCAGTTTTGGATTGTGTGTCAGCATTTCATCTTTATCCGGTCATTGTGCTGAATGCTTGTGATCATCAAAAATAATTCATTTTTCATCACACATACTTCAGTGTAGAAATGGTTCACCTTTATGTCATGACAGCAAAGAAAGGCAAGCTTTGAGAGGGTTTCTCTTCTGATGCTCCTTTAATTCATGTGGTACCCATCTGTCCAGCTTCTTTACCTTGCCCATTTGTTTCAAATGGTCCAATATTGTTGGAATAGTAATGTCAAACTTTGTGGCTAATTGACATGTAGATTAAGATAGATTCACTTCCAAAACAGCTTTCAGCTCATCATTATCCACCTTGGTCTCAGGTCATCCTTGTGGCTCATTTTCATGATTAAAATTACCAGAATGGAATTTCTCAAATCATTGATGTACTGTGCATCCATTAGCCACATCCTTCCCAAACACTTCATTGATATTTTGAGCTGTGTGCATCACATTGGTTCCATGATAGAATTCATATTAAAAAATAACACAAATTTTTGACTTACCCATGGTTTCACAAAAATTGCTCTAAAAAAAAAATTTGAAATACAATCACAAGCCAAAATGTGCATTTGAAAGAATGAGAATGTGCCTTCACAATAAAAAAAAAAAAAATTGTCAGAGTGAAATGTCAGAGATATCAACTATGAAACTTAGTACTTAAGAAAGTCAGATATTCCATACTTAATAACCTAATATTTAGGCTTCTGTTTAACTATTAAGCATGCCAATTTACTCGTAGAACAGAACAATCCAGAAAAGACAAGAACCTGGTGGTAAACATACAACTAGAAAAAGAACTGTTTTTTCAAGAAGGCTCCTAGACAAAAGGAGGGTCTGCTAGGCAGTCAGAACAGTACGTGTCTGCTGCACTCACCTGGATTGTCAGGTGTTCAGGTGAAGAACTGACCTCAGAAATGGGAAAAAGTTCACATGGCAGAAATGTATGCTGACAGATGGCGTGTGGTCTGCTTCAGAGTGAGTTAGCTGATGGAAATAAGGTGTATTTTGGCAGGCAGATAGTGTAAATGGTGAAAATGACCACAACCATTAGGTGATAATAGACATTAATTTATTCACAGCACTTACTTTATGCCAAACACCATATTAGGCACTAAAAACTCAACAATGAATAAGACCTAATCCATTCATAGACCCGAAAATGTAAATACGCAGTTATACCACCCCGTGGTTAAGAACTCCGCAGAGATGTCCTGAAGGAGAGATGCAGTTTGAGGTCTGGCTGCCTCTGTTGCTAAGTCTGATTGCAGTTTTCTGGTAGGGCCTTAGGGGAATGGATGGCTTGGGGCTCAGATGTGGACTTTAGAACTTAAAATGGAAGACATAAACGCTAAGTCAGAGATCAGTCCTTAAGGAATCAGGTGGAAATTTGGTAAAAGGGGCACAACGGAAATCTAATTATTAGAATTAGCATCAATATTAGTATTAGTATTAATTTTCTAGGGCTGCCATAACTAAGTACCAAAACTGGGTGGCTTAAAATAACCAAAGTTTGTTTCACAGTTACAGAGGCTAGAAGTCCAAAGTCAAGGTTTCCACAGGATTTGTTCCTTCTGAGGGCTACGAGGCAGAATCTGTTCCATGGCTTTCTCCTAGCTTCTGGTGGTTTGACAGCGAACTTGGTCGTCTAGATGAATCGTCCAGTTTCTGCCTTCCTCTTCAAACGGTCTTCTCCCTGTGCCTCTGTCTTTTCACGCAGTGTTCCCTCTGCGCATGTCTCTCTCTGTGTCCTAATTTCCCTTTTTTCTAAGGACGCCAGGCATATTGGATTAGGGACCAGCCTGATGACTTGATTTTAACTTGATTGTCTCTGTAAAAACCCTGTTTTCAAATAAGGTCTCATTCTGAGGTACTGGGGATTATGACTTCAATGTAATTTTAGGAGGATGCAACTCAATCCATAATAGTATCATGTGCACCGAGTCAGAGGAATGTTTTCTTATAGGGTGATTTAGAACAGTAACACCGACTGGTTTAGGATTTCTTAAGTTTCTGGGAAAACAATTGCAGGATTGAAATCATCGGCTGACAGAAGATTTTAGCTGATGGTGAGGCTGAAAAGTCAAAGAGAATAGGACATGAAAATACACCTAAATATCCTAGAACCTTTTATAAAAATTAATGTAGTCATCCTGCATTGTATAAACTTTTATTTTGGTCTTCTCTCAGCTGCACTTAATTGACTCCTTAAAGTATAAAATATATTTTCTTTTCCTTTCTGGCAGCTGTGAAATATAAACCTAGAAAATGAGAACAGAAGACTGTACACAAAGCTACGCATCACTGCCTCCATAGTGATTGTTCACTTATGAGGAAGTGATTGCAATTCTTACTGTGTCTACATAGCCCAAGGTGAAGGGGAAATTGTCCGTACAATTAAATTAAATTTAAGAATAAAACTAATATTTTAGAATGAGAAAATCTCTTTTATGAGTTGATGCATATGTATCAGATGAGATTTGTAACTCTGGGTAATTTTCCAAATCTTCACTTTAATAGATATTTAAAAGTAATTTTATTATAAAGAAGAGGCATACACACTATTGAAAGGTAGATCGTAGATAATGTGCTTAGAGAATCCGATCATCCCACTTTGGCTCATAAGAACAAGTTTACAGTCTGCACAGGACCTTGGACAGACAAGGCCATGGAGTTTTTTTATTCAAGAATGCTTTTCTATGGGAGTTTATATTGTCTCTTAAAAAGCATGTACACCATTTTGCCTTAGCACAGAATTGAAATTCTACAAATTTGTTACAAAAAGAATGACACATACACATGGAGACATACACATTAACCAAGAGTACATCTGGAGTTTTTCTTTAGTAGCGGCTGGAACAAAATTTGTTTTTTAAGAGTTTAAGATGAATGAATGTGTATGATGTTCTTTCATAAAGAAAAATGATGAATGAAAACATGAATGCATATGAATTCTATGAAGCTGTTTGAAATGTTGACCTATTTAAAATTTATATATTACTTCAGTACTAATACCTATGATTTAAAAAGCACTAGAAATGTGAAAAGCAGAGAAAGTAATTAAAAGAAAAATCTATTACATATAACTATACTCCCCGTAGTCTTTTTATAAGGAAAAGATATAGTGCTTATTTGCTTATCTATCTGATTTCTTTTGGTTTAGGTACTCAAGGTTAATCCTATGCAGTAGTCTGATGTCAAGTGTGAGTTCTAGAGTTTTGGTTAATTCAGTTTATTTGTTAACCATCAATTGAAGAATGTAGTAACCTATACAAATCAGTATTTTAAAAATTTTGGCACCAAAACTTTTGATTTTTGAACTAAGAGAAGAGAGATCAAGAAAAGAACTCTGACAACTTGGCCTCTATTGTTTGACATCAGGGAGTGTTTTGCCCCATAAAGAACAGCAGGGTCAGGCACACTGTGAACTCTGATATACTTCAGAAAAAGACACGGTCTGCCAGGTGGCTTCCAGGGTCAAAAGCAAAAGCAGATAGCACAGCTTGGGGAGTGCTGGAGAAGGGCCATATGGGAGGGTAAGAGATGCGCTTGAGTTGAGTGGAGCTGAATGTTCCAGTCAGGGAAAGGTCAGAGTCTGGGCAAGTGCAGGAACAGAAAGGCCATGCCAACTCCAAGGCCAAACATTAGGGCCATTCCAACTGGTAGATTCCGTTTGTTTTTAATGATCAGCATACCAAAGGGACTTTTGTTTCTTGTAAATAAGATGACAAACACATTAAGCTCTAGCAGGTGCAAAAAGCTTATTTTATCCTAAGCTAAAACAGTCCTGGCCAAGATATAACTTTGCCAAACAGGGCTGGTGACAAGGAGGCATTCTTCTCTTCTTCTTCTGTATGAAAACTCCTGGTTATGGGTTCTAAGGCAAAGAGATGCACAAGCAAAAGCAATGGTTATAGCAAATCGATTTTGTTTTAGAATGATTGCCAAAGCAGTTACTGATTTTTGCATTGTCGTGTTGAAAGACATTTCAAAACTTGGTATTTTAGCACAGTCATGCCAAAGTTTGAAGTTTCCATCCAAGAAGGCTTGGTGGCCGTCTGCCATTTTGAATAGCTCCCTAGAGCACATGGGTCCAGCTGCTTCACTAAGCAATGTTATGGTGCCATTTCTGAGAGTTCTGATGAAATTCCAGCATTCAATACTGTGTCTGTAAATCAAAACTTCCACTGGGAGGAACCAGATTCTTCCCCAGGGTAACAGAAATGAGGCATTAATATGCTAATTTGAGTCTGAATTAAGCCCCTTTGCTCTTTTGAATTTGCATTAATTCTCCCATTTATGCCTGTGCACACGTCAATCTGAAAATCCGTTAGTGGAATGGACAACCAGCTGTCCGAAGTGGGTGAGTCCCATTCTTTCCAGAGGCAGAGACAAAGATTAGGTGTTCCCTGGGGGTCTTTCCAATCAGAGCTCTGAAAGCACAGCTTATCTCACACAAACTTGGTTCCCCCTAGAGAAACTTTAAAAGAGGCTTTGTTTTTGCCAAGATTTCCTTTTGGTTTTTAGCTTAATTACTAGTGATCTAAAGGAACCAAAATAAACCATTTGCAGTCAGTGTTAATGCTGATTTCCTTTCTGTATTTTTTAAGATATTTATATTGAACTTAGTAGCTCAGAAACACCTAAAAGAACCATTAAATGTGGAAAGAAAAAATAATATCTATGCATTCTAAGGAATTTTTTTACTCCTGTTTCTGTTTTAATTATTTAAGAATTTTTAATAAATTGTAAAAAACTTTCAAATGATTGGAAGCAAGTAGTGCCTATACCATATCATTCATAAACAGAAATTTAACTAGAAGATGAAATTAGCTCTTCTGATAGCATTTTAGAATTTCACTCATACAAAGGTATTTTGAAGAGTCCACTATGTGACAGACACCACATGATGAGCCAGCGATGCAAAAACAAAATCATATGGTGTAGCTTCTAAAGATTTCATCTACTGGGTAGTCAGATATGTGAACAATTGTAGGGTTATTATTTAATTGTTAAAATAGAATTGCATATATAGTGCAGTTGGTGGTGTATGGAATAAGTAGAGATCGGAAAAAAAAAAAAGAGGAGGCATTAGAACCACAATGAAAGAATGCATGGAACAGGGAAAGGAAAATACAAAATGTGGGTGTGGGAATTGTAGGTAGAAGGCACAAACAGGCAGAGATGCAAAGGCATTGTGAGGGGACATGGTGCACCTGCGGAGCTATAAGCATTTTGTTAAAATGGGAATGTATTGGAATGTAAAGTTCAAGGAGAAATTCCTGGTAGATGAGATTGGATTGGCAAGCAAATGTCAGATCACTAGAGCAATTAAATATTTTTATATTTGATATAGTACCTACTATGTGGCAGATACTATCCTAAGCAGTGAGGAGGATGCTAATATTTAAAACAGGTGAATGATAGGATCAGATTGTCATGTTGGAAAGGTTACAGTGAAAGAGAAAAATCTAAATCTAAAGGTTCAAAAGATTAGTCAGAGCGTTATTATAATAGGTGTAATAATATTCCCAAGATAGACATTCCACTCCAACTTCTTAAAGTAGTTTCTTTCCTTTTTGTCCTTTCCTCTCTCTTCTTAGGCTAATTGCTTCTAATTTATCATTCTTAAATGTCACTTCTACCAAGGGGCCTTCCCCAAACGTGCAGACATTAGGTCCCATTTTGTATATCAACGTGTCGTCTCCCGTATTTTCTTCATAGCAATTATAACAACAGGTACCTGTCTTTGTAATTATCTGTTTAGCACCCATCACCCATTAACTTGTTTTTTTTCTATATATTTTTAGTTGTCCAGATAATTTCTTTCTATTTTTTTTTTAGTGGAGATGGGGTCTCGCTCTTGCTCAGGCTGGTCTAGAACTCCTGAGCTCAAACAATCCTCCCACCTCGGCCTCCCAGAGTGCTAGGATTACAGATGTTAGCCACCGCTCCTGGCCCATCACCCATTAACTTGTTGACATCGTGATGATAGGGATGGAATCTGTCCTGCCTAGAAGAGTCTTTAGCTCATAGAAAGTGTTTTCTCTATATTTTTATATAAATAAATGATAGGGAGTATAATATTAGATAAAAGAAGATGGGTAAGAGGAATTACAAAGGTATTATTGAAAGAGCTTGGATTCCTTTGGTATATGACCTTTTTTAAAATTTTATAATTCATTAAATTAAAGTTTGGAAAAGCTGAGGGATATTCTTATCTTTGCAATCAGACCTGGCTTTGGTACGAGATTATACTTGGGGATGAAATAAAAAATAAATCTATAAATATCCTGAAGTCTAAACCTCTAACTATGTAAAATCTCATGGCAGTTAATGGAAGATTTCTAAAAGTAGCAGATAAGTTTTCAACATCAAAAACTACCACGCAATTGTCTGATTATTTATTCCTTGTATTTAAATGAAAAGTATTATCTTTTTGTTCCAGTTACACACAGGGAAAAAGAAAAAGACAAAGACAAAGTAAAAGATAAAGACAAAGAAAAAGTAAAAGAAAAAGAAAAACCTGAAAAGAAAGGTATGGATTAATTCTTATTGTTTTAACACACCAAGTTCTTTCCCATTCTTTACATTCTGATTTTGACCATTCATTTCTTTTTAAAAATTATGTTATAATTATTTCCTTGGGATAGAATCTGAAAAGAGGAATTTATGGATTGAGGGGAATAAAATACTTAAGACCTGAACTCTGTTACCACTTTACTTTCCAGAAATGTTGTGTCAATTTTTCCTCTGGCAGTTTTAAGCCTAACTTAGCAATGAGGATATTATTTCAGAAAACGCTTGCCAATTTGATAGGTAAGAAAGCAGATCTCATCATTTTTACCTGCATATTTTAATTACCTATTAGATTGCTTTTTATTTTTTATTTGTAATTACTTATTTAGAATAGATAATACAATGTCATTACTCAACACGTAAAAGATACATTGTGAAAACCTTCCTGCTCCCACCTCTTGGTTCCATTCCATCTCACCCTACATACTCATAGTAAACCACTCCTGTGAGTTTTATATGCATCCTTCCAGAGCTTTATTATCCCTTTAGCAGATAATACATATCATTTCTCCCTATTTATTACACAAAATCTAGTATGTCATATATTTTGACTTTTACAATTTAACAATATATCATGAAATCTTTTCATGTCAGTGAATAGATATTTTCCTCATTCTTTTTAAAAAGCTGCATAGTATTTAAATGGGAATATTTCCTTCCACTGTATTTTTGAACTGCTTCTTATTTGTGAGAAGATTTAAATGTCACTTTTAGTGATGTACATTGTCTTCTTATGTAACTGTTCACACCCCTTGACCATTTCTCCTTATGATGTGTGTGTGTGTGTCATTTGGGTATGTATATTCCTTGGTCTAACACTTGTTTCAAATATTTTTCTCAGTTTGTTTTGCATTTGATGTTATGATTTCTGTCTGTGTGAACGTACATGTGTGAGTCCATATGTGAGTGTATGCACGTGTGTGTATGATTAGATTCTTGAATTTTTACGTGACTAGATATGCTGGCATTTTCTTGTGGTCTTTCTGCTTTCGAACCTTCATTCAACAACTAATTCAGTAGCCACTAATAGTTTCCCCAAGTTTTTAAAAAGTTATTTCATATTTTACGTTTAACTTTAACTCATCAAAAACTCATTTCAATGTATGATGTGAGGCAATATTCTAATTAATTTTAGATGTTTAGTGTTGATCATGTCTAGGATATATGAGCTAGATTTGAGCTGATTTACGCATCCACAGTTTGCATAGGTCTGCTGAGTTTTCTTGTTTTATTTAACATTCCAGTTTGGTAGAACATATTATGACATTTAGGAATCGGATTAGTTGAAACATGCTTCAGTGTAATTTATTGTATGTTCACATTGAAAAATTTGAATTAAATAGTTGTTATTTTATTCATGTTAACTTAGTGAAAATTTCCATGAATTTCAGTACAACCATCTTCTTTCTCTGTTCTGGAAAATAGTGACCATTTTTTGTCTGCTATTGAATTATACAGAATTATTAGCATCAGATTCTGTGTACTCCGACTAAAGGAAATATTCTGATATTTCTTATGATTTTTTTCAACCTCCACATTAGCTAAATGTTTTTTTGTTTAAAAATATTATTGAAAATGTTTTGCCCTTAAATTATAAATGTTGCAGAAAATGTATCCAAATTGAAAAGCAGAAATAAAATGCTACATTGTAAGTGCTCTTTCATTTACTGTATGCCAATTAAAGGATTTTTTTAAGAGATAGGTTATTACAATGTAGTCAGATGACCTTGGGTGAATTGTGCCCTGCTTAGTCTGGCATAGGACTCCTTCTGCTAACATTGTCTAAGTTGTTACCCACAACCCCAAGTGGTAAAGGAGGTGACTGTGGGCGGGCTTGAGTGGTGGAGATTCTGAAACCCTAGAGGAGGCACCTGCTCTCTCAGCAGCTCTGCATCTGTCAAGGTCACTTGGTCTTCAACTGAACATTATGCTTTAAGCTTTTTATGAGGCTTACATCATCTCTCTAAGATTCTAGGCAAACTATTCATAGACTGTACCTAAAGATAATAGTTGTTAAATATATATATGTATATCAAGCACGTTTATCCTTTTGTGATATAAGTAAAGCTGATGTACATTACTGTTCTTACAATTTAGTTGGAGAAGTGGAAATATTTGGGACTCCAATTTTTTCTCCAGCAATTTGGCACCTTCCTGAAACCAACTGTTTAATTAAATCTTGTATTTTATCACTTAACTTTTTATAATTTATTAAATTCCCACCGTTGTTCTCCAGCATATAATATATAAGTGTTGAAAAATGTGTGGTGATTTGGGAAGCTACCAAATCACAGAGTTTAATGTATTTGAAATTTAAAAATAAGCCGTACATGCTGTTGTACTTCTCAGATCTCCTTTACTTAAAACTATTGGGAGACACAAGACTTTACCAGAGTATATAAGTAAAAGTTAAAATAAATTTATATTGATTTATTATTTTATTAAACAATGAGGCAATATAATGTTTCTGGTATCATGTGGAATACTGTTCAATGAAGAAGCAGTACATAATTAGTAATCTTTTTTTGAGTGACTATATACACTATTATTAGTTCTCAACCAAAGGTGTTATCCTTAGGGAATGTTTGGAAATTTTTTGATTGTCAAAATGACATTGTAGTGAAGGGCATTTGTTAAGCAGGGACCAGAAAAGTTACACGTTTTTTCAATGCATAACACAGTCCCTTGTAGCCAGGAATTGTTCTTTTCCAAATGTCGATTGTGTCCCTGTTGAGAAACACTTAATCAAATACTTAGTCCTGATTTAAATATTTCTCTTTATTAATCCTAAAGCTAGTTCTTCTTTTTGACACAATGATATATTTTTTGACAAATTCTTATGAAATCGTTGCCTTTCAGTTTGTCTTCCCTGAAAGCTTTATCTACTTGGAATAATGACTTATAAAAGCAGGGCGGATCTAGCTTTCAAAATGCTTTCTAAGTCTTAAAATGCCAAGCCTTTTACATTGAGTTCTATACAGCTAATATTACATTTGTTAACTCTTTATTGCTGAATTAGGCTCATTAATGTAAGAAATCTTCAAAATATTATCTAATTTTGGTAGCAATAAAACTGAGATCAAAAGAAACTTCTTTTTGAAATCTATTAAAAATGTGTACTAATGTAAAATTTTCTGTTTAAGCAACTCACAAGGAAAAAACCGAGAAAAAAGAAAAACCAGAAACAAAGACAGTGACAAAAGGTAACTTTCCCCTTTATTTCTATAACTAAATTCTTTTTACTTGAAAGATTACATTTTGGGTAACAGCTATTTTTAAGCATGCAGTATTTCATTTACATAAACAATTAATTTGGACTTATATTTAAAATTTCTTATCTAAAAGAATAATAAAATCAAATGCTTATTAAAATAATAGAGAATCTCAAAATATGGGAGGAAAATGAATAGCTTTTCTATATAAAGGCAGAATTTGGGTTCCCATGACCTTCACCCCTTGATGTTTTCCCTATGGCTATGTTATATGACATGGCAAAAGGGATTTTGCAGAGGTAGTTATGATTGATCTAAAATAGGGAGAATGTCCTGGATCATCCAGGCAGGCTCAGTGTAGTATCATGAATCTTTAAAAGCAGAGCGATTCAGCAGAAGAGAAAGAGAGATTTGAAGTGTGAGGATTTGTCCCCCTTGGCGGGCTTGAAAATTGAGTGGCCCACATGGAAAACGTGAGAAGGGAATGAATTCTGCCTCCATGTTAAATAAACATGAAAGTCAATTCTCCCCCAGAGCCTCCAGTAAGGAACACAGCCCTGCTGACAACTTGATTTTAGTTTTGCAGACTCTGAGCAGAGAACCCAGTTGAGCCATATTGAGACTTTTGAATCATGAACACTGAGAGGGAATAAATGGATGTTACTACAAGCAGCCAAGTTTGTGGTAATTTGTTACTACAGCAAGGGAAAACTCACACATCTAGCTCACAGCTTTTGACCAGTAATACATCCTGAGTTTGATTTTAGAGGATTCAAATTCAGGATTTGCTTATATCGAAAAGAAAGGGTCATGCATACATCTTGATCAATAATTTAAGACTCTGAGAACCAAAAGTATCTTAATAATATACCAAACAATTAATTGGAATATTACTGTAATATGTTGTATTTTGGAAGATTGAGTAAATAAAGTTTTCTGTTCTAAATTTATCTACCAATTGATAGGAAAAATGGATTTTAACTGGTAGCTCAATCTTATCTCTTCAATTTAAATTTCTTCCTCATCTTTTAAAATATATGTTTTATATGATCCATATATTTTAGAAATCTTCATCTAGTATTTTCAAGAAACTAAGCATTTATATAAAAATTAAAATCTATTTCCAAAATTCAATTTGATTATCTATACAATATAAAATTATTAGATATTTGAGGCAGATATATTTTTAAACTAAATTTTTCCATGAGATAATCAAATATAATTTTTTGAAGTTAATTTGGATGAATTATAAATTGAGACTTTGCTTTCTAGAAGATAGCATGAATTTAGTCTCAAGATTAAATTAAATTTAATAAATCCAAATTTGTTCTACTTGATTCTCTTCTGTTTTATAAATGCAAATGAAAATAAATTTTGTATATGTAATTTATTTTCATTTTATATATATGAAATCATATATCACATGTATATGAAATCTATTAGGTATTTTAGAGATCATCCAAATTAATTACCTAGGTTAATATATGAAGAAACTGACCTCCAGAGACAACAAATAATTTGGCCAGGTCATATAACTGGTATATGATTGGATTAAGATGAAAACGCAGGTGAAATGAGTATAAATCTAATATTCTTTACAATGATAATAAGATAAAGTTTGTTTAGTATCATTTATTTCTTCAAAAAATTTTTGTGGAATGCTACATTGGTTGTTTATTTCTGTATAAAACATTATCACAAACTTTGAGGCTTAAATCAACACGTTTATTATTTCACAGTTGCTCTGAATCCAGAATCTGGGCAGTGCTTATGTCAGTCCTTGGCTTCACAGTCTCACAAGGCAGTCTCATTCAAAGTTTCAACTGAGGAAGGATCATTTCTAAGTTCATTTATATGGTTGTTGGCAAGATTCAGTTCTTCAAGGGCTGTTTAAATGAAGGCTTCAGTTCCTTGCTGGTTGTTGGCTGGAGGCCATCCTTGCCACATGAGTCTCACTAATGTGGGTGTTGGCTCCATCAAACCTAGCAAGAGAGAAAAAGTTAGTGAGACAGAAATCACAATCTTATGTAGACTAATCATAGAAGTCACCTCCAGTCACCTTTGCCATGTACTGTCCGTTAGCAGCAAATTCCTAGGCCAACCCATATTCAAGGGAAGAGGATTACAACAGGGTATGAATATCAGAAGGCAGGAATCATTAGACACCCTCTTGAGTCTGACTGCCATAAATGCTTTCTATTTACATATTTATGTTCTTCTGGGGGAGACAGATATAACCAAAAAATATATATATATTATATATAAAATATATATGCATAAACACATGTATATGTATGTATACATGTTTATATATATGTTTGTTTAAAATATGCCTATGTACATACATGTGTATATATGTTTGTATACACATATGTAATTTTCATTTTTTATTTTATATGTACATGCATTAAGAATAGGAAATTTATAAAAAGTGCTCTTTGTATTATGGGTGGTTTCTGGGAAAACAAAATAAGATAAAAAAGACATAAACTATACTGTATGACATTTAAGATAGGAATGAAGATAAATTGCCTTTGAAAGATATGACCAGTGTAAAAGTAGAATCTCCCTCCGAAGTCCTCTGATTTCCAGCGGCACTCTCATGGAAACAGCAAGTTTCTTGCTCTGTTTCAAGCACCACTTGCTTAAGGATCGCAATTGGTTAGATCACTTCAGGACTTCCTCCTGGGAAAGAGTGGATCTTCAGTGTCTACCTTGGTACATGGGTAGAACCCTGTATCCACTGGGAAAACTAGACTATTTCTGTAGTTCATTAAAAATAACAAAGACAGGGAAGATGAAGAAAATGATGGGAAGACAAGTTGAGTGGGGTGAGCCAAGCTGGGCCAGGCTGTCTAACTGACATGGAAATAACGATCTTCAGATGTTGCTGTGTTTGATGATGTCGGGGAGGTTAATGCTGTCCTGATCATTTTTAGGAAGATATTTTATTGCTTTCACTTAGTCCCTTTGTATTTATATCTGCTCCCATCTATCTTAAAATACATTTTTGGTATAATGTTCATAGGTTAATATTAGCAATGTTAAGCAACTTAGTGCAGTTAGAAAATGGGTTAGGCATTCTGGTTCTACTGTATCTACTCCTGATCCATTTAATTGCACTATCTTTGACAATTGGATTTTTGATCCTTAGATTCTTCATATGTAAAATGAGTATAATATAGTAATTCCTGCTACACATTTAACTCTGGGTAAGTTCTGGAGAAACTCCAAGAGCTCTAGGAATGCAGCATCTGTAGATTTAATATTAGAAATTATTATGTACTTACTTTCCAGGGTTCAAAGTTTTTTTGCTCATTGTTACTTATCTCCACAGCTTCCTTAGAGGCAGAGGCAGGTGGTGATTGGTTTTTTAATGCAGAAAAACTGAAGGAGGCATAGAGAAGTGAAGCAGTTTGCAATTCCTTAATAAATGAGAGATGAAATTTGTTATTTTCTAACTCTAAAAATGTACAATATGTTAGTACATTTATTGGGTAATGCTGTCTTTCTACTTGGATGTTAGACATTTTGATTCTGACACAGTCATTAATGGTCTGTGCTAATTCTAACACTGGATCAAATATGCTGACATCGCTCTTTTGGTTAGACCATCTTGTTTTCCATTTCACAAAATCATAAATCAAATATCTTCCTAAATAAATCTGGGTGATTTGAATACATCATGGCAATACTTTTTGCTTTTTCATTCCTTGATGAACTTCTAAGTGTAAATGCCACTTAAATTCATTTTGAGAAAAGTCAAGAAAAATATTGTGCACAAAATTTATGAATATCTACCCAGTTTGATAAAAATAAATAGAGGTTGAGTGTTGCTATACTTTTGTGATATTTTCTTTATTACAGCCACATCATTGTTGAGTTCCCACCCATTTTTTTCTAATATGAGGCAAACTTATCTCTCTCAAGAATTAAGGTCACTAAAAAATGTCTAAAATTAGGTAGGGAAAATTTTATTATTTTTACACTTAAAATCAATGTTTATAATGAGTGGTCCTGCCTCTTAGAAAATCATCTTTGCCCATTAAATTATAATGGCATTAAAAATAGACCTGAATTTCACACATCTTTAATTCCATAGTATGATGCTAAGGGTAAATCAGCTGCAACTTACAAGAAGTAGATGGGTATCATTCAGGGTAAACGAAAATAACAATTTCACACAAAAGTATAAACAAAAACAGCAAATTTAACAAGTTTTGACAAGTTTATTTCTAAACACATATTTACATATGCAATCTGTATATCACTATATTGTCCACAGGATCTGAGCGTAGTGAAACATTTAGTTAATCAAAATTGCTAATCTAATACATTTAGTCGGTGTTTTCTCTGAAAAAAAGCATTGTGCTAAACACTATGGTATTACACAAATGAATAAGAGTCCTTATCCTTACGTTCCTCTCAGCTTGGTAGGGAAGACAGGTGAACAACCATCTGTAATACAAAATATGTTATAGGGAATAATATGAGTACTTTAATAAAAGTTCAGGCAAATGGAAGCTCAGGGGAAGAAATGATTAATTCCAATGGCAGAGCCATTTTTTTGCCTGTGAATTAAACATGAAGAAAATTAAATATGTGGAAAACATGAAAAATATAGAGAATGCAGTGTGACAATGTTTCACACATGGAAAATGCATGAGCTAGTCAAGAAAAAGGACATAGTCTATTGGAGGGAGAAATTTTTGGAAAGATGCTGTGAGAGGAGGGATGGGATGAAGTCAGACATGGCAGGGTTTTAAATGCTGTGCTGAAATTTCTTCAGAGAGTTGTATGATTGTGTTGCTCTTTAGCACTCACAGCACATTAGCTGTGAGCCCAGGCTGAGATAGGTCCTCTGAAAGGGTTTTATGGGTGAACATATAGAAGTTGTATGATTTTGAGGTGCTATCGGCTATCCCAGTGGAATTTTCTTTTCAAACAGACAGTAATATACATTTTGGTGTGGGGTCCCGGAATGTCATCAATTTAAAGTCATCCACAGAAAGCGGATGGTTTCAGTAACACAAATGTATGAGTTTGCTGCAGGAAAGAGCAAAAACTGGCAAAGGAGATTTAGAAATTGATCATGGGAAGTAGAAGAAAAATTTCCTGAGTATAGTCACAGAAGCCACAAAGACATTAGAAGTTTATGGAGTAATGGATGATATTTGTGTGAGAATTTTGTGGTTAAATAATGTTGTATAATGTGTATAGAATAATCCCCCTTCTTGATAATTCTCAATACACTTTAGCTTTGAGAAATTTCAAGGTAAGGAAACCAGTTTAACTTAGTGTTTCCAAATTTATTTGATCATAAGAATATCTTCCAACCCCTAACACAATATCAATATCTCCCCATAAAGTTTCTGAGAAACAATGTTTTGGGAGGTGTTGGTCAAGTCCATTATATGGAGTAATACAAATAATTTTGATTTTGCAAGCTAACCAGCATCTGGCATTATCAACTTCATTCTTTTCTCAATGGGACCTCCCAATATTATCTTGGCTTAATCTCAAATTGTTGTTTGGTATACCAAAATCAAGAAACTTGATTATATTATTTTCATCAAATTCTTTACATAAAGGATACATACAGTGATTATGTGTGGTCCCATATAATAAATAATGTCCAATATACAGCTTATATTATGATTAATTTTCCACAAATATGTGCTATGTTATTGCTTTTTAACTAATAAATTATCCACACAGACTAATTTGCATCCAAGATTCCTGTTCCCAAATATGTATAATATCAAATTAAGAATATGTATGTGGAGAATATGTATATTCTAATTCATGTATATTCTAATTTATAACCCTTTTTCTATCTCTCAGAATATATTTAAGTGCTTTAAAAACCATTAGAGAGGCCCGGTGTGATGGCTCAAGCCAGTAATCTCAGCACTTTGGGAGACCGAGGAGGGGGGATTGCTTGAGCCCTAAGAGTTCTAGACCAGCCTGGGAAACATAGTGAGACCTCGTCTCTACAAAAAGTAAAAAAATTAGCCAGGCATGGTCATGTGCACCCGTAGTCCTAGCTACTCGGGGGGCTGAGTAAGAAGATTGTCTGAGCCTAGGAGTTCGAGGCTGCAGTGAGCTATGATTGCACCACTGCACTCCAGCCTAGGCAGCAGAGTGAAACCTTGTCTGAAAACAAAAATGAAATGAAAGCACAGTACAATTATCTCTGGATTAAGATAAGCAGGAGCCAATGTACCAATTTTTGTATTCTTTCAATCTCTTTAAAGCCAAATCATTAGAGACTCTGTGTCTCTCAGTTATGCTCTAACGGAGTGTATTGTTTTATTTGTATTAGTCAATACCAGTGCAGGTGATTTTATCTTTGTATTCTTAATAGTTATCTCAAAAAAAATTGTGTTGGCGTTTCAATTTCTTGAATGACCCTAAAGATTTTTCAGTTGTGGAGCAAAATGATCACATCCTTATAAAAGGAGACTAGTTCACTGGGCTGTTTGGTATGAACATTGTTTTTCACCAAACATGCCTGTGTACACATCCTCTGCACATTACAAGTACTTTTATGACATGTTAAGTTCCTAATTACCTAAAAAATAATATTTCCATGTACAAATTAAGAAAGAGTCACAATTTGCTAATGAGCTATTTTTTAGTAGCTTAACAGCACATCATAAACGATAAAACTATAATAAAAGTCACGAGTATTTCTGTATAGAACACTATTTTTCTATTGTTTTTCTTTCTTTCCTCTTTCTTTTTCAACTTTTCTTAATGACCAATTATAGATGAAATATTATGTTGGAAATAAACAAAAATAATCCAGTGTTTCTTAACCTTATACAGAAGAGAAGAAAACTAAGTATGAAGAAAAGACTAAAAAGGAAGTAAAAGGTGGGAAACCAGAGAAAGTGAAGCCAACAGCTGCAAAAGTGAAAGAAGTACAGAAACCACCATCTAAACCCAAGGAGAAGGAGGGCAGAGAGACAGCAGCTGTGTCAAAGCATGAACAGAAAGGTAAACATTCAGAGCAGGAGGCTGCCAGAGGTTCTAAGAGAATGTTGGGCAAGAAGCAGATGTAACGAAATTAAAAGTGGAAAAAGACTGAAATCAGACTGCAAAGTGGGGGTAGAAGACTTATGTAAGTAAATATACTTAAGAGGAAATACAATACATTGGGAATTTATTTATAAAAATACTAAAACATGTTCACATATCTAAAGGTGGATTTTGAAGTATTTTTAAAAGGGGCTTGGAGTTAGCATCTGGAGTAAATGTTGAATTTTTGAGATATGGGATTTCCAGTGAGGCGTAAAGATTGTATGTGTCATACTTTTTGGAGAAAAGTTGTCCAGGGAAAATGACAGCAGTTCTTAAGGATTTTGTTAAGGGTGTATGTTCGACTCATACAAACAAATATCATAAAACCTATCCATACATTCCTGATGCTTCTGCAAGAGCACGAGATTTGGAATATACATCAAATTTTTAAATTTATTTAATTTAATAGGAAAAACGTTATGGAGAAGGAACTTTGAAGATTCTTTGCCAGTTTTCATTTGTTAAATTTATGACTTTAGAAAGCTCTGAATCTGACTTATGGTGGTGTTCTTCAACAAGACTGATGTCAAACTTACATCCCCACTTTGAAGAAATATAGCACTAAAATGAAGGGGGAATGTAATCCTGAAATTCTTTATGGAATGGAGCTATGTAAATATAAGGGAGTGACGTTTTAAGAGGGCAACTAGGGGTCTTACTGCACCACATCTCTGGCCCTTGTTGAATTTTTCCTTCCCTAAATCCACTCCTGACTCCAAGTTGCTACCCA
>RJWJ010006347.1:0-62905 GCA_004363605.1 Indri indri | reverse complement strand
CGGTGGCTCACGCCTGTAATCCTAGCACTCTGGGAGGCCGAGGTGGGCGGATCGTTCTGAGCTCAGGAGTTCGAGACCAGCCTGAGCAAGAGCGAGACCCCGTCTCTACCAAAAATAGAAAGAAATTAATTGGACAGCTAAAAATATGTATAGAAAAAATTAGCCGGGCATGGTGGCACATGCCTGTAGTCCCAGCTACTTGGGAGGCTGAGGCAGTAGGATTGCTCAAGCCCTGGAGTTTGAGGTTGCTGTGAGCTAGGCTGATGCCACGGCACTCGCCCCAGGCAAGAGAGTGAGACTCTGTCTCAAAAAAAAAAAAAAAAATTTGCCTGAAACATAGCAGGTATTCAATGAATGAATTAATGAAAACATACACCAAATGTGAAAGAATACGGATTTAGAGACAGAAGTGGTTTGAATCTCAACCTTGCCATTTATTAAGTGCTGACTGAGGTTTCAGTTTCTTCAATTCTAGCTGGGAATAACAATGAGATAAGCCCTTTAAAACATTCAGCTCAGTTAAAAAAAAAAAAAATTACCTACTGTTCATCAGCAATCTAGCAGATTAGAGCTATATTAAAAGCAAAAATCAGTGTCAATGATAGTATTAATAATAATATTTTAGTTAAGATGGGTGGTAGATGTGTGGATACTCATTTTATTATTACTCTATATCTATACAGTATGTATTTTTTGCATGTAGCAAATATCACATACCTTTAAAAACAAAACAAACAACAACAACAAAAGTCTGATACCGGAGGACCACAGATTTTTACTTCTTGGTCACTTCATGATCTAGGCAACACACACCATTTTGCCTAAAGGACAACATAGTCATTTCTGTGGCCATAGAATTTTCCTCTTATCTAGGGAACTCAAGGCCAAGGTCTTAGCTAATCCTTCTGCTGGGAAAAAGTCTACAATTCAGTTCGAGCCATGTCTTCCTAATTAACCTGCATTAGGTAACCTGCATTATGTGCATCTTTAAAGTTGGGTAATTCTCACTGGTAATTCTCACTGGTGGCACTGATGGCACTCACCTAAACACCCCCAGGCACACTACATTGTACCAACCACCCAGAACAGTGAGGACTCTCAGGATCTGGATCACGGGCAGCCACTCCTCACAGTGTTTATCTGGTGACCGTTTGCCTGGTAGCATTTAGGAAAGAGAGCATCCTATATCCCACAGTGCCTGATATTCAACAGAGATGTGTCCTTTTTTTTTTTTTTTTAAGACTTTATTCCTGTTAAAATTTACAGGCTTTTAGGAGAAGCAGTGGATTGTGCTTTAACAAACACTCACACTGTAGTACGATTGAATTTATCAGTAGAAACTCAATAATTACACATTTTCTTGCTTCCCTGAACAAAGAGATTTAGAGGGAAAGGGGAAGCAGAAAACGTTTGAGGTGAAGAACTGCAGACAACCTGATCATGCTGCCTAGAGTCCAACCTGACTATTTTTCATGCTATCAATTTCCAGCTAGACAATCCATCAAAGCTTCCAGAAATGAGTCATGATTAACGAAGAGATTTAGAGTGTCAGCACAACCCTCAAGCCACCTCAGACTTCAGTAGAAATTCCCAAAGTTCAAACCTATAAACAGGGTTTTTACCTAGGAAGAACAAAGGAACCATATATCTTATTATGGTTTAACCAATTAGGTCACATGCCAGACATGGGAACAGGTCAGTTTCATGGCCGAAAACCTGAACATTGCAAATGGAAACAAATAATTAGCTATGTGGAACAGAAAAAGCATGACTTAGAAGATTTCTGGCAAATGTATGTATGAGTTAGGAAGCTTCTTAACCAAACGGAAACTTAAAACCACTAAGACAAAGAATATTTATGATTTGCAAAAGTTCTTTCACTAAAGGAGAAACAATTACGGCATCTGATTGGGGTAAAGCAAGAAGAAAAACTACATTTTCGGTGATCTCCCTAAGCAAATGTTTTATTCTATGCTCACTGCTTGTCCTTCATTAAAAAAGAATTAAGCCAATGCAGTTTCCTTCCTGAGAATGCCCTGGGGCATGCGTGCAGACACCTGTGCAAACACGTGTGCACACACACATCCACACACCAATCCACCTCTTCTGTAATATTTCAGTTGCAGAAAGGTGAGGACTCAGGTATGTGCCACACTGACCAATCTCATAAAGCAGAACCCCGAGCGGGCTCTCTCTGACCCCCGGGAGCATCTTCTCCGAATTTAAAGCTGTGAAGGTCATCGACCTCATCACCTCAGGTTCCACAGGCAACTGAGGAGGTTTTAGCACGACTGTCAGCCAATTCAACTGGAGGCTATTAATGTTTTCAGGAACAAAATGGACTGAACAAGTCTTAAACCATGTGTTATCAAATATGAAACAAATACCACAAATAAAATTAGCTGACCTGCAAACTTAGATTTGAGAATTGATCTAAATCCAACGTCATGCTTACACTTTAAAGACAGAAACCTTTCTGTTCTCTCAAAGTAAATATAATCTGAATCTCTGGGTAAAGAATTTTTGTCAATAGCTGCTTATAGTTACAGTTGTTTGCTATACTCTCCAGCCCCTAAAGAAGAAAAATTATACCACAATGGCTAACTGAGTCCTGCAGCTAAAATATAAGGGGGCCCAATTAATCAGCCATCTCACACTTAAAATTCCACTTAATATACATGTATGGCAACTCTACCCACTACTATATTTTCTGTACTCTATTTCTTAAAAGGAATAGGAATTAGGACTTTTAAAAGTCTAGAAGGTAATGCTTCAGGAGATTCTAAGAGATAGCACTGGTTAAAATATTACCTCTTTTCTGTACTCAAACCCAGTTAGATTATACAACGAAATTAAAAACTCATTCCATGGCTGGGTGAGGTGGCTCATGCCTGTAATCCCAGCACTCTGGGAGGCTGAGGCAGGACTGCTTGAGGCCAGGAGACCAGCCTCAGTAAGACCCCATCTCTACAAAAAATAGTAAAATTAGCTGGGCATGGTGAGCCCGTAGTCCCAGCTACCCAGGGGGCTGAGGTGGGAAGATCACTTGAGCCCAGGAGTTTGAGGTTGTAGTGAACTATGATGATGCCACTGCATTCTAGCTGGGGCAGCAGAGTGAGACCCTGTCTCAAAAAACAAAAAATTTATTCCATGTATGTTTGCTGAAAAAAACCTGCTTAGCATCCCTTGAGTTCAAGGGAACGTCACTCAGATATCATATCTAAGGTGCAAAAAGGTTACAGGAATGTATTTGTCACAAGAAATGCCCAGGATTAATACTTACACAACCTCCAGCAAGGATTTCTGCTGGAAGTGGAATGGAGCCATCTCTTCTCATAAATTTGTCCCGAACGAAATCATTAACCTAATTGGAAAGACAACATCAGTTAAGCAAAATTCCCAACCATTTCCTCTACTGGCACATTGTTGCTTTTTTAAGTCAGCAAAATATTTATCTCATGATAAAATTAAAAATGATCAACTATTTACATATAAATTTAAAGTTTTACAAATGCTTTGATAGTGCGCCAGTCTCAGCAGCATCCATTTTAGTTTTTGGCTTAATAGTAATCCAAACGAATGACAAATTCAGTGAGAAAGAAACTTACGGTCAGTTTAATGGCCTTTTCTGGAGCAACCCCTATAAGTTGTGGTATCAGACCTAAGTAAAGGGACAGAATCATTAGCAATATGGATGTACTAGACATGAATATACAAGCCCAACAAGGAAGTGTTTTCTTCATATTATTTACCCATCAAACATTTTAGAGTTTTCATTAAAATGGGAAAAAACAGATTATCCTAACAACTCTGTATATGTATGTAGTAATTATTTACAAGTCAAGTATAATGTCATGCTTTCTTGAGGCTATGAAATCCTTTTTTTAAGCATGCTTCTTTTAAAGCCTAGTTATCCAACACCTCCGGAAAGGAACATAAGGAAGGAATAGAGCCTATGGGTCTTCCCTACCCTGGGAACACTGCCAATAACAATGTAACCAATCTCCCTCCCTTGTTACAACCGACAATACCTAAACATACACAGACACTTTAGACAAGCTAATGGTGTATACTTGGGAAAGCCCTGAAGAGTGTGCTGTTTAAGCATACCCAGATTTTGCCACAAACTACGCTACCTACATAATAGCATACAGTGGCTTGGTTATTACAGAATACCAACTCCCATAATTTTCTCTTCAGAGAAACCCAGTATTCAGTATTCATTTACTTAAAAGAAAGCAAAACTGCAAAGAAGAAATGCAGTTTTAAGCATCATTTAGTGAGTATCTTCCATAAGCAAAAACGTATGACTGTTGTATTATTTACTAATATATGTCAAGCTTAAGACATTTTAAAAGAATCCCCTCAAAACAAAGGAAATCATAATCCTTAAAAGTTAAATTTCCCTGCAAACTGGAAAAGAAATAATACATAAACAATTCAACATCTGTAGATATTCACAGGGCTCAGCTTTCTAAAGCACACAGCTTATCCAAATTGTTAGCATACCTTTTTTTTTTTGTAAACATTTTTTAAAGATGCTAACAATAAACAGTTTATATCCTTTAAACCATCCAGCCAAGGGGGAGTTAGATATGTGTTTGCCCACTTGCTCACTGCTGATCTTAAGCCTACTTTAAGGATACTGCTGAGTGATTTTCCACAAGTTGAGAGCTAGCAAGTAATCACACATACAGGCTACTGTCAGTCAAACTGAATTATCAATGACAAACACAAATCCACACACACCTTGCACGGGTAGCAGACTGATGTAAAAGAATAAATCAGCAGATGGCAGTCTTAACTTTCTAACCTTCATCATTATCAGGCCCTGTTACTTTTAATCTAACTCCCATACAACTATGTCAGCATGTGTATTTGTTTTACAACTTGCCTCAATAAGGCTCATGGAATTTTAATAAAGTACTGATTTGTGTCATTTTATCATTGTTGCCTGCAAAGAAATTTAGCTAATCTGTCAACAATTTTGTCAATCATCTGACAGAATAATGGACCAGTTCTAAGCAATATATGACAATCTCAATAATCACAGTGCTCATGTACAGGACTCCTACAATCTTTTCCCTAATACAAAAGTCTATCATTGAAGGAACTGATTTTATCAGCTCACATCCTGAATAAAGCCAACAATCCCCTCCCCCACATGCTTAAAAGTGCACCCATTTAGTTAACATGACCTCTCTCTCTAAAATGAAATCTTCTATAAGCATTTATCCACTGAGAAGGCTAAATGATGCAGTGTATATATTAATATCTAGGTTCTTTCTAATAGAGGACATTTTCTTTGCAATTGAAAAGTATACCGAGGAGGAGAAAGGGCATTATTCAACAAAGAAAGGCTGGAGATGTCAAAGAAAAAAACAACCTTAGTGCCACTCAACCCTGATTCCCCATTAAATAAAATCTAGAAACACAGGCTTAATCAGTTTAAAACAATCATTCACATGGGAAGATTTGCATTCTGGACAATGCACATCTCTTCCCATGGAGCACATTCAGTACAGCTGGAATTTGGAGAGGCTAGAGTTCTGCATATTTGAGCAAAATTAATTACATTCATTCTCAGGAGGAGGGTAGTTGAGCTTAGTTTGATTTCAGAATGACTGTCTTCTCTTATTCTACATGTATTACTAAAAATGAACATCCTCATGACCCTCTCCTGCAAATATACGTGTATCCGAGTTACATTTTTCACTTGAATACCTACACATAATGCTAACCAGAGGTGTTTTTTCTCTTGTCCGTGAGCATAAAGCTTTGTTCAGGCCCAGTCTTTCTTTCCTAGGAAGAGGTTCTAAGCCAAACAATTCAACAGAGCTCAGAATGAGCGAGGGATTAATAAGCCTGTGTGTGCAAACAAACAGGTACAGTAAATTACATAAATGCCCTGGACTTGAGCGTAGAGAGAGCATTTTCAAAGAATTCCAAGTGGCGCCCAAAGGGATTAAAAAATTAATCTCCCTCCCAAAGGAAACCCTAAATTCTAATGTGAAAACACGCACATGAAAGTCATTCTCTCTCCAAAGAGAACAAGTTCCTACAAAGCTGACAGGGGGTGGGCAGAATTCTGCATGGGGCTGCTGCCTCTGATGCTGACGGCACTATGCTCGGTCAGAGTTGGTGGTAACATTCCCTGCGAAAGAAAATCTCTCTGCTTTGACTGTATGCCTCTGAGCTAAGGGGAGGAAAGGAGCAAGAATTAGACTTGGAATCAAAGGGTCTTCTTTTATTTATTTTTTTTTTAAACTTCAGATGACTCACTAGAAAAGACTTATAAATCATCTCCTAGGAAGAGACAAAAACTTTCGCTATTCTTTTCAGTTGAAACAAGTGTATAGAGGGGTAAACTGACCTTTGAGTGGTAGCCTGGCTTCTATTTCACAGAGAAGAGGTGTATTTCTCCTCTCTAATTCTTTGAGAAAAAGAAGCTCTCTATTTCTTAGCTACTGTCCTTGTATTCCACCTGCAGACATCTGCCTTAGTTTGTAAGAGTATGGTGACCCTGTTCCCATATTGGGACAAACACAGGATTTGAATTCCAAGAAGTAGCAGGAAGAAGAAAGGAAGACCTTGTCTGCAGACTAACATTGCTAGAATGTGAGACGGGAAATGAGCAAAGAGAAAATAAAAAGAGAGAAACAGTTCTAGTCTGGTTGGGCAGGCTACATATTGGTTTCCATAATTAGTGAGTTAAAATCTGTGGCTGGTGAGATAAAATCATTACCCTCAGCAGCTGTGATTTGCTTACTCACCCCGGTAGAGTCCGAAGAAGCCCTCATAACGCAAGACTTTCTTAAAACAGTCAAAGCTGTTTTTATACATCAGCTCCCCCACGACGGAGCCAGTGCCACGCTGGTTTTGCATTCGGGTCTTCACCAGATCTATAGGATACACTGCAGTGGCTCCCACAGCTACAAACAGAACAATTTTTAGGCTTAAAAAAGAACAGAATTAAACGGAGAGTTCATAAGGACGACGAATCTCATCTCAAAGGATGAGAAAATAGACCGCGATGTCTATTGTCACAAAAGAGACTTTATGTTATTATTCTTCCTTTTCTCATACACAGCCAAGGGATGGCAGGCTAGCGACCACTGGGATCCATAAATACAACGGCTTCAGAGAACAACTGTCAAGAATGCTCTTTGATACCTCAGGTACATAAATTAGAAAGGGGACTATCAAGTCACCCCCAATATTAGATAATCAACACTTGATTTTCTATAACAACATTATTTCTTTATATTTTCTGTTAAGTACCTAAATGTTATATTATGCCAGTTACTTCTTAAAATGACTATATCTGTGCACTAGGTGGCTGTAATTTTAAAATTTAGTTTACTAAAGCATTTTGTAAGTTAATCTTATTTACAACCATAATATCGGAAATAAATTTCAACACGATCCTATCCCTACATGTAGAATTTGGTTTAAAAAATAAATAAGACCATGCTTCAGAATTTGTCAGGGACTGAAAAAATTATCACATAAACTAGGGCAGAAAATTTTTCGACTGTTGAAAACCAAAACATGCTTTGCTAGTTCTAAAACTGAGACTGAAAAGAAAAAATAATCTCTTCAGCTCAGGCTTGTGAAAAATCATAAGCATTTTAATCACACCTGCTGCGTTCTTCTCCACAAAGCAACTTCAGATTCAACACATTTTCTGTGTAGAGCATTTAAACAAGAACAGTCTCTCAAATTTCAGCTGGGAAGAGGCAGGGAAGGGGAGGTTCATTTTAGCAAATAAACTTCAAATCTAGATATTCTTAAACCAATGAAAGGAGAAAGGAAAAAATACAAGCAGAAAAGCAAAAGTGAATCACTTTGAGAGGCTGTTTTATTTCATGAGGTTCTGGAATTTGTATCCCAAATCTCAATTTCCTACCTCCCCCACACCCGACCCCATAAACACAGTCCTGTTCTCCATTTTTTCACCCTGGCCTTAACTGGCATATTTAAGGTGAGTGGAGCACTGCGTCCCAGACTTTCACATCATGACAGAGGTTTTGTTCTGGAGACAGACTGGAGCCAGAGGGGCCACAGCCATGCTATGACAAGTCCTCTGATCATAGGTAAAAATAAAGAATGCTTCAGAAAGCCCTGCAGTCATGACCCACGGGAACAATGAACTGCACCTTTGCTGATCTGTCCCGGTCTAGTGAGATAATATTACATCAACACAAGCCTGAAACAGCACATAGACATGTCACTCACCTCCAGCAATTGAGCCCAGAGTGAATCTATAAGCAGACTCGGCAATCTGGAGCCAGATAGGCCTGCCGAACCCATGAGATTGCTGCAGGGAAGTAGAAAACGCATAAAAAAAATTTTGGAGAAGCACACGAGCAAATCAAAAAGCTACAATTTGGCTATTTTAAAATAAGGGAAAACAAACTATAAAAGTGATATTGTTAATGAGGTAACATCTTTTCTGAAAGAAGAAAATAGGATATTGATGTAGCCAAAAAATGGAAGCAATATATTTTTGAAATAGTTACTTCTAGCATCAGCTTTTAAAAACTATATTCAGCCAAATACACAGTAGCGTTTTTCTCTTATTTTTTCCAAGTCCATTAATGCCTCATCTATCTGCTACTACAGGGGAATACACTACTAGTCTACAGAAGTGAATCTTCAAGGTAAACAAACATTTTAGGTCCAAAACTTCCCCCCTCTTCTTTAACTTAAAATTTAAAAATCTTTCTAAAATGTATAAAAATCACCTTGATTCCCAAATCAGAGAATATTGATCATAACTACTATCTCTAATGACTGCTGTCCTAGCCATACTCATAGTTCTAACACAAAATCTATGATAATAAAAAAATTAAGCAAAGGGAAAAATCCTATCAGAATGTTATTTCATAGGTATCCCATAGCATAAAGAAAGGACCTGAAATAATTTGTCCATATCAGTACCAGACTTCTTTAATATTTTTATTATGAAAATGTCTTGCATACTATGTAAATAGTCTGAAATAAAGAATAATAAATTTGCTTTATCATAAAGAAAACTTGAAAACTATTAGCTTGAAATGAGCTTTTCAAAAAAGCATAATAAAAAGTTCAGATACTCCCCATTATATTATACATAAATCTAATAGACATTATAAACTTAGATAAACATTTTAAACACATACAAAAATATAAATTATAAAAGAATGAGATAAAATATTTTAAAATAATTTTGTACTTCACTTATTCATGCAAAAATCTTTTTGATAGTACTTTAAAGTAGTAAATGGTCATCTCTTGGTATCCACAGGGGATTGGTTCCAGACCCCATCGAAACCACAATTTATGGATGCTCCAGGCCCTGATATACAATGGCATAATATTTGCATATAACCTACACACATCCATATGTCCTCCCGTATACTTTAAATCATCTCCAGATTATTTGTAATACCTAATACCATGTAAATGATACACAAATAGTTGTTACATTGCATTTTTTAAAATTTATATTATTTATTATTATATTATTATTTTTTATTGGTTTTTGTCCCCCAGGTATTTTTTGACCCACAGTTGGTTGAATCTGTGGACACAGAACCCACGGATATGGAGGGCCAACTGTAATGACTGAATATGCTTTAGTTAGTTTTTTTTAGTTTTTTTTTATTTTTTGAGACAGGGTCTCATTCTGTCACCCAGGCTGGAATGCAGTGGCCCGATGATGGCTCACTGCAGCCTTGAACTCCCGGGCTCCAGAGATCCTCCTATCTCAGTCTCCTGAGTAGCTGGGACAACAGGTACACACCCCTTGCTAATTTTTTTAAATTTTTTGTAGAGATGGGGTTTCATATGTTCCCAGGCTGGCCTTGAACTCCTGGCCTCAAGCAATCCTCCTGCCTTGGCCTCCCAAAAGTGCTGGGGATACAAGCCTGAGCCACCCACTCAGCTTGTTTTTTAAATATTGATTGAACACTTAGTTATACAGTGAGGCTAAGTAGTTAATTCTGATACTTTGTTTCAAAGATAACAGTTGAAAATCTAAACACAATCTCTTCCTTCAAGGCAACCATAATGTTTAACCTCATATTCTTTGAAGAAATGCAAGTGATGGCATTGCTATGGATTGAATGTGATCCTCAAACTTCCTGTGTTGAAACCTAATGCTCAATGTGATGGTATTTAGGGAGGTACCTTCGGGAGGTAATTAAGTCATGAAAGTGGATCCCTTGTGATAAGATTAGTGCCCTTATAAGAAAAGATACGAGAGGGTTTCTCTCTCTCTCTCATATATATATATAATGAGGGTATAATGAGAAGACTGCTGCCTGCAAACCAGGAAAAGGGGCCTCACCAGGAAATGAATCAGCCAGCACCTTGATCTTGGACTTCCTATCCTCCAAACTATGAGAAATAAATGTCTGTCATCTAAACTACCCAGTCTATGGTAATTTGTTATAGCAGCCCAAAC
Source organism: Indri indri (assembly GCA_004363605.1). Classification (NCBI taxonomy): domain Eukaryota; kingdom Metazoa; phylum Chordata; class Mammalia; order Primates; family Indriidae; genus Indri; species Indri indri. The sequence continues at coordinate 52,455 of RJWJ010006347.1, read as the reverse complement.
AGACTAAGACAGGCATTTTGACTTAAATTCTAAAATCTCTGAAAATCAGTAGAGCTGTTATGGTCCTATTAAACACATAGCATATATTTTTAACTTCTTTTAAAAATACATATAAAACTTTTCCAAAATTGGAGGGTTTTTTTTCTTTTCCCATTATTTTTTTTTTGTTAGAGACGGGGTCTTGCTTTGTCACCTAGGCTGGAGTGCAGCGGCATGACCACAGCTCACTGTAGCCTCAAACTACTTGGCTCAAGCAATCCTCCTGCCTCAGCCTCCTGAGTGGCTGGGACTACAGGTGTGTGCCACCATGTCTGGGTAATTTTTTTTATTTTTTGTAGAGACTGGGTCTTGTTATGTTACCCAGGCTGGTCTCAAACACCTGGGCTCAAGTGATCCTCTTGCCTTGGCATCCCAAAGTGCTGGGATTACTGGCATGAGCCACCATGCCTGGCCCAAAACTGGAGTTTCTCAATCACAAGAATGATTAAAAATAAACCTCATTCTCATAGATTATGAATTATTTTCAATCATGTAAATAAATGAAAAAGAATATATTGAGCACTTTGGGAGACCAAGGCAGGAGGATTGCTCGAGATCAGGAATTCAAGACCAGCCTGAGCAAGAATGAGACCCCGTCTCTGCAAAACAGAAAAACTAGCTGAGCGTGGATGGTACATGCCTGTAGTCCCAGCTATTCAGGAGGCTGAGGCAGGAGGATCGCTTGAGTCTAGGAGTTGGAGGTTGCAGTGAGCTATATGACGACACCACTGCACTTCAGATGGGCAAGAGAACAAGCCCCTGTTGCAAAAAAAATAAAAAGAAAGAAAGAAAGTGTTAAATTAAAACTCAGAATAAAAAGGCTATGATCCCAAATAAGCATCGAGTAACCACTAATTCCCTTAGTCATATAAAGGTTTCTCCTGTGTTCAACCACATATATTTTTCTTTATACTCTTCCTTTAAAAAATGTTTATAAGCCCTACAAATCCTATGAAAACTGAAGGATTATATTGTGCTTTAATTTTTAGCTAAAAACATCTCTAGCTATAAATACTTAAATGCCTTTTGACAGAAATGTCACCTCCACCCTTATTAAATAGCATTTAAAAGAAAACATACAATATATGGTTATCAAGTTTTTTTAAGACTTAGTTATCACTATAACTTATGGTTTACTTGTATTCAAGTATGGAAATTAATGTAATTAATGTTATGGATTTCATTTCATGAATATTCATAAGTGGAATGCTACTATAGCTGTCATCCCTATTAATGACTGTGTACTGAATTTTTAGTATTTAGGCTGAAGGAAAATACTCAGCACTAAGAAGGTCGCCTACCGTGAGCAAATGGGCCAAAGGAAAAGGCGTTCTTTCCCTTAAGGTTATGATTATGATTATAAAGTTTGATATTTAACAAGGTTAATTAAGTGGTTTTCAAAACAAGAGTTGAGAAATTTTAAATGATTTTTAACCTGCTCCCTAAGCATATGTGTATGATAGGAAATAAGTTGAGACCTCATTTAAAGAATAAAAGTTCTTTTCCTTTTGCTGTTAAATGCACCTCATTCTATAAATCTTAATTTTTTTTTTCAGTACAAACTTTTGGCAGTACCTCATCCTATAAATGAGAAATAAACAGGGCAAGATCAGGTTGGTTAATAAGTCAAGCAAACTGCCCAAATCAAGCTGCTTCATGTAGCATGCCAGCCCAATAGAGAGAACCGCCTCTTCCAAATGACATACTATTAACGGGTAGAAGAAAAGGATACAAAGCTTAAGTCTTTTATATTGAGCATGGGAGGGGAGAAGAAAGGCTAGATTCCACATCAACTAAAATGTGTGATTGGAATGGCAAACTAAATCTAGGGAAAACAAAACAAAATTCTTCTGTCTGCAAATCTCATCTATGACTTTAATAGTCCTGGATTTGAATTCAATATTCTTGGCCTTATAAAGTAAGATTAAAATCCAAAGCAATGACAGCATAGGAGAAGGGGGGTAAAGGAAAAAAAATTAATATATATATACATATTTCTCCCCTAAATGCTGAATACATACTTTTCTCTCAATAAGAGAGTAGCTAAGTTGTGTTAAAGACTAGTAAGTCTTTAATTCTAATAATTTAAATCAGGTCAATGACTAATAAAAAGCTTATAAACCTCATTTCCTCCTTTCTGAGAAGAGACTTCCATTTATAGTAAAACTATCACAGGTGACAGAGGTAAAAAGTTCCAAAAAAGGAATTCACAACTGGGCCACAATGCTTTGCTCTGTGTACTCATGAATCCAAAGTGCAAAGAAGGTACACAGAATGCAAAGTACACAGAAGAGAGAAACGCCCATATCTACAGAGATATACATGAAATACAGATAAAAATCATTCTAATATTTTGTCAGAACACAATCCAGCTTATGTTCCTAAACTTCTTGGAGTGGCCTATAGCTTTAATACAATTTCCTATAGAAACAAAACTCTTTTTAAAAAAGTACATATAAGCCAAAGCAGGTCCATCATAGATCATTTATCCTGTACAATTGAAAAACTGTAATAGTTAGGTAATACAGAATAAAGAAAACTAGGAAGTTTGTTCACCCATTTTCACCTAGGGCCAAAATTGGTATTAACCTGGTTTTAACCTCCAGATTGTTACCTGCTCCCAAAACATACACATCCTCTTCTCTCTGCAACCCATGCCCCTTTATTTAGCTCACGTTCCTCAAATCAAAATTCCTGTTTTTCTTACTGCAGGTCACCTCTATACCAGAACATATTCATCCATTCTACTGTTGAGTATTTAAATTGTTTAAAATTTTTTGCTACTTGCAAAGAATCCTGCCATCAACATTTTAATACATACGTATGTACTTTAACACACACGTGTTCTCATTCTTGGTAGGGACTACACACAGGAGAGGAATTAACAAGTCATGGGTATGTGTCTCTTCGACTGTGGTTGGAACTGACAAATCATTTCCAAAGTTGTGATGCCAGCAGTTTTTGATGGTTTCCATTCCTCTACCTCCTAAACAATACTTGCCATTGTCAGTGTACAATTTTAGCCAATATGGATTGTATAAAAAAGCATCTCATTGTAGTTTTAACACGTGTTTTCTCTATATATTAATATTAGACTTTTCTCTCTCTTTTCTCTTTTTTCATTCCCTTACCATTTGGATATCCTCTTTTGTGAAGTTTCTGTTCCAGTCTTTTGCCAATTTTTCAATTGCATTGTCTGCCTTTTGCTTATAAATTTGTAGAAGTTCATTATATACTCTGGATACAAATCCTCTGTTACTTAAATTTATTGTAAATATCTTTCCCTACTGTATAGCTTGTTTTTTCATCCTCTTAGTGAGTATTATTTTGATGAACAAAAGTCCTTCAATTTAATGAAGTTCAACTTACTAGTATTTTTCTTTATGATGAATGTTTTATACTCTGTTTACAATTTTTTTTTTTTTGAGACAGGGTTTCATTCTGTTTCCCCAGCTAGAGTTCAGCGGCATCGTGATAGCTCACTGCAACATCAAACTCCTAGGCTCAAAGTGATCCTCCTGCCTCAGCCTCCCGAGTAGCTGGGACTACAGGCACATGCCACCATATCTAGGTAATTTTTAAATTTTTTTTGTTGAGACAGAGTCTCGCTATTGCCCACGCTGGTCTTGAACTCCCTGCCTTAAGTGATCTTCCTGCCTCAGCCTCCCAAAGTGCTAGGATTACAGGCGTGAGCCACTGTGCCTGGCCTGTTTACACAATCTTTGCTTATCTCTAGATCATGAATAGAATCTCTTATGCTATCATCTATATTCTTTCACATTTAGAACATTCCAACTGGAATAGATTTTTGTGTATGGTGTGGGGTAGGGAATATTCCCTAGTTGAATATTCATCATTAATTAAAATTTTTTAAATTTATTTTTTAATTTCAGAATATTACAGGGGTACAAACACTTTGGTTACTTATATTGCCTTTGCACTGCCCGCATCAGAGCTACAAGTGTGCCCATCTCCCAGACAGTGTGTACTGCACCTGTTAGGTGTGAATTTACCCATCCCCTCCTCACTCCTACCTGCCCAACTTCCAATGGATGTTACTTCCATGTGTGCACATAAGTGTTGATTAATTAGTACCAGTTTAGTTGTGAGTACATGTAGTGCTTGTTTTTCCATTCTTGTGATACTTCACTTAGAAGAATGGGCTCCAGCTCCATCCAGGATAATACAGTAGATAGTTCACGATTGTTTTTACGGCTGAGTAGTACTCCATCATATACATATACCACATTTTATTAATCCACTCATGTATTGATGGGCACTTGGGTTGTTTTCCACATCTTTGCAATTGTGAATTGTGCTGCTATAAACATTCGAGTGCAGATGTGTTTTTTATAGAATGTCTTTTTTTCCTTAAGGTAAACATCCGGTAGTGGGATTGCTGGATCAAATGGTAGTACTACTTTTAGTTCTTTGAGGTATCTCCATATTACTTTCCGTAGAGGTTGCACTAATTTGCAGTCCCACCAGCAGTGTATGAGTATTCCTATCTTTCCGCATCCACACCATGTAGAAGACTGAAACAGGATCCGCACCTCTCACAAAAATCAACTCATGATGGATAACAGATTTAAACCTAAGACATGAAACCATAAGAATTCTAGAAGAAAATGTTGGAAAAACTCTTATAGACATCAGTCTAGGCAAAGAATTTATGAAGAAGACCCCAAAAGCAATCACAGCAACAACAAAAATAAATAAATTGGACCTGATCAAATTAAAAGGCTTCTGCATAGCCAAGGAAACTATTATTAGAGCAAACAGACAACCTACGGAATGGGAGAAAATATTTGCATGCTACACAACCGATAAAGGGCTGATAACTAGAATCTATAATATATAGAACTTAGGAAAATCTACAAGAAAAAAATCAAACCACCCCATTAAAAAGTGGGCAAAGGACATGAACAGAAACTTTTCAAAAGAAGACAGACTGAGGGCCAACAAACATGTGAAAAGTTCCTCAATACCTGTAATCATCAGGGAAATGCAAATCAAAACCACAATGAGATATCACTTAACTCCAGTGAGATTGGCTTTTGTCAAAAAGTCCCATCATTAATTAAATTTTTAAAAAATATAACTGGTAGAATTTCAGCCAGCATAAAAAATTTAAAAAAGCAAACATTTCAGGCAATAAAGAAGAAAATACAAAACCAAAATTCCTCCTCACTTTCCATCCTCTTCTACCTAATGGAAATAGATGAGGGTAGATAAAGGAATTGTGTTACACATATATTTGAACCCATCTTATAGTTTGCACATATAGGTTTCTCATATTCAATAATAGTCACAACTATAACAATAAGAGCAGTTAACATTTATTGCATGCTTAGTAGATGTCAGGCCTAATGTAAGTGCATTATCTCATATAATCCTCATAATAATCCTATCAGATAGATATTACTATCCCCATTTAATAAATGGAAGGGGAAACAGAATGGAAGGTTATTACAGAATCAGTGCACAAGCTCTCAACCACGGCCTCCCTCATAACTTCTATTTCTGAACCCACAGATTCCTTATCATGAACAAGTGTTTTCATAACAACTTTCATAGGTTGAAATAACAACAAAACATATGCCCTTCTTCCTATTTTAAGTATCAAGTAGATTCCTATAAGGGAACATTCTATATACTAAATGGAAATAATCATGTATTCTTAGTTTGGCAACATAGGAAAAATTACAAGAGAATCACATCTTCTAGAGGTAACATGGGAATAGTTATGGTTAGCATTACTGTAATTCCGTGGGTTAAAGAATTTTAAAAACTGAGTCACTAGAATTGTAGTCTCGATGGCTGCCTGAGAATGCCTCATAAATCTGAAATATGTTAACTGAAGAAAGTTTTTTCAAGACTGAAAATTGAAGAAAGTTTATTCTATTATTTTGGTTGTTGTAAGAACTTAAGCATATTTTCATATTATTCTACTTGTTCCAGCCTGTCTTCCTTACACAAATTTAAATGCCACAACAGAAGATGAGTTTAGAATTTTAAGAACAAGATCCATTGATTCATACCATTTTACAGAATGCAGAAGCTTAAAGTATTCTCAGAAATACTTGAGGGTACTCACTTTACTAAAGGGAAAACTAAGGCCCAGAGAAACTTGTATCAGATCCCAAGGATAGTAGAGGTCAAATTTTTTTTTGTAAAGGTCAAATTTCATAATGGATATTAATGGACATTAATTTGACTCCTTCTTAAATAATCTTCATAAATCTGTTCTATAAAATTCTAAAAATTGTGACTTCTGTTGAGTCTTATTTTCTCAGGTTTTGTTCTTTTAATAATTTATAGGAAAAAACACACTTAAAATCTTAATATTTATTTCTCTATACCTAACCTTCAGCAGTAATGCTACCCAATCTATCCGACATGCGAGAGGAAAAATTTTAAATGCAGGCTCTCAGGTTGTTCCTTTGGGAACAATGCAAGAATACCCAAAACCTCTACCCATGCTCTAGAGATTGCAGATCCCCGTGCCATCCCACTGGTTAGGGAAAAGGCAGAGAAAGCGCCCCACCACCACTCTGGATATCAGTCAGAGACCCAGGGAAGGAGAAGAAAGTGGTGGTTTGTATCACTGCCCATTTCCTAAGCATCTGACAAGACCCTCGAGGCCATCTATGCCAGTGTAAAAGCATCAGAGCTGCCACTGAAGACAAGCAAATCATCTCAAATCTGTCTTTAAAAGAATTCACACTGGTAGCAGAATTACATAACCTTCCTAAGGATGAAGAAATATGAGGGATGTAGACTTAGGGTGCCGACAATTGCAAAACAAGTTTCAGATATAGCCTCTAAGAAAATTGCTAGGGGCAAGAGGGGTGGGTGAAAAGAACAGTAACCAGCAGAAAAGCAGAGAAAGTAGGAAATGAGTTGAGACTTTTAAATTCAATTTACAGTGTTTTTTATAACCTAAATGAAATACTCCCCAATTACAAATATTAAGGACACCTCCAGGGAGAGCCATATCAATAGATATATCTAACGCTGCAAAATATCTCCTTTTGAAATGCAATTTTTCAAAATTCAAGAGCAAATTTTCACAAATGTATACTATGAAATATAAAATTAAATTCAGTAAGAGCTCTTTAAATATTTCAATGTCTCAAACTTTTCTATATTTTATAAAATTTTTATTTTTAAAAAATCACTTAATTTGAATAAATCCATCTGTTTTTAAAGGACCTAATAATGGAAATAAACTTTGATGGCAGCACCTAAGAGGTTTTTCTGGTACAGAAGTTGCATTACAATGAGTTATAGATACATTTTAACATGTAGGAAGCTTTCTTATACACAAAGCAAACAATTAAAAATATTAACATAAAATGTATTATGGATACAAAAGCTCTCCTTTTCATTTTCAATTTACTTTAACTTGACTACAAACAATTCTTGTTCATTACATAAAGTAGAACTGGAAATTCTAGTTAGTTTCACAGGCAGAATCATCATTCCATGGAGCTCAAGTGTAAGAAAGAATTCCCACCAAATCTTCTCAAAGGGAACCGCACTTATATGTCTTGACTTTTCACTAACACATTCGGTGAGGGTGAGCAATAGCAGCAAGCCCACCCTGGCTACCTACCAGTGTGGCAGCGATGAAGAAAAGTAGATTTGGGCTCTTTCTGTCGCAGGCCCATTTAACTTTCTCCCTCTCTCTGTATCCTGTCTTCTTTCCTCTCTCCCCACACACCTTCCCCAGGTCTCCTAGGTGTTTTAATTATCCTTAACATTTAAAAAAACCAAAACTAATATTTTATCAAAAATGTATTAATAGTCAAGATTTTCTTCCTGGTTCACTAATTAGATACCTTTCCTTTTTCTTGTTATGATCTATAAAGCGCAATCCCAGTGAATGATTTATTATATTTGAGGAATGTTTTGTATTTTAAAAGCCCTATAAATATCAGTTTAATGATACAAAGTGAACTTAACACTAATTTTTAAATGTGACTAGGCAAATGAAAAGAATGCTAATTCAAAGAGGAAGTCAAGTCCACGTATGTTTGAACTTTTATTTTTCTTATCTTAATAAGTTAAAAGAACAAAACACAATCATAAATCTGGTTATCCCACAAATATTCTATAAGGGTGGGGGTAACAGTAGGTTTATAAAGGTCAACGCTGAGCTAAGGAAAGGCTTTCTCCTGAAAGTAGTGTTTCATTTTCATAGCATTCAGAAGCTTTAGGCTTCTATTTAGGCTACTGTTTTAGCATTTTTGAAGGTGATTATATTTATGAGACTACTCCTACCTGTCTCTGAAGTTCTGCCAGGTTGTAAGGTAAGGCCCCCTCAGCCAGTGGGGCTATTCTCTCAATATCTGCCAAAGTCAAACGTCTTCAGGAAATACACGGGAAAGAAAGAATTGTTAGACACCAACAAACTCCTCACACCAAGATCATCTTTTCTCAAAAAAAAAAAAAAAAACAACAACAAAAAATGCAAACAAAGAACAAAAATCTATGGTTTAAAATTATTATTTCCCTATTCACACAATAGGAAATAGTTTTTTAGTGAGAAAAAAAATCTTTAGAGCCTTTTATGATCAACAAAAAGCAAAAGACTCTGGAGAAATAATGTTTTCGTGCTTTAAAAAGGGCTTTAAAAAAACAGAGAAATAATGTGCTAAGATTTATTTAGTAAGACTCCAATGATAGATAATAAAAATGAAGAAACAATTCTCACCAGAAGCAATGACATACATTGACTGTTCATGTGTGCTAATATGTATGAACTCTCATCATATCTATTTAGTGCGTGGGTGCAGAGCATTCTGGGAAGGATAGATACAAAACTGATAAGATACTGGATGCCTTCAAGGAAAGGCACGCAGGTAGGAGGGAGACTTTCTAACTGTCTGCTCTTTCAAACACCTTGAGTTTTGAACTATGTTAATGCCCTACCGTTTCCAAAAAATTTCTTTAAATTCCATGAACCAGCTAGAAGGTCACTTTAGATCCAGTTTTGACAAGTACTTTTGAAAGTATTTATTATTATGAAGGAAGCTCAAAACTTTGGTCTAAAAATGTGAATTACAGATGAATGAGACACGGCCTGTATTTCATGTCAATCACCAAAGTCTGGCTGATATATTTAGTATCATCTCCAGTCTAATGATTCATCATATAGCATGAAGACAATAAATCACTTATGTTCTATTAGTCCTTGGTTCTAGGACTAAAGTGCGTTTTTCAGATATTGCTATACTTAAAGAACTGCTAGAGGTAACTAAAAAAAAATCTGATATCTTAATAGACCATAAGTTCCCTTTCCCACAGGTCCACTGGGTGCCCATAGATAAAGGCTTTTCTTTCGCATTTGCATAAGACTACAAATTACCTTTTGTGTGTTTCTGTCTTAAATTTATAAAACAGAGGCATAAAACACCTGAGCTTGTCTGTGACGGTAACTATGATTATAATATCACATGCATATCTCAAGAAAATGATGCTCTCCAACATGAAATGGTATATACTCTTTAGTGAAATGAAAATTTACAATGAACCAAAAATATGCTATTCCTCCATGTACTTTAGTCTATTTTATAAAGTTATAAATTGAGGCAATTTTTTACAAATCTTTTAAAACTCATAATACCTCCAGAGAGCCCAGATTAAATCTCTCTCTCTCTCACTTCCCTCCCCTACTCTCTTTCCTTCACCGTTTCCCTCTCTCATGCCCCTCAACTGCTCACTCCTTCCCTTACCTCTCCTGCTCCCTCTCTTCCCCCCTTTCCTTCCCCTCCTCTTTTCTTCTTTGCCCCTGTTCTCTCCCTTTCCCTCCCTCCATACTGCCCTCCACCCTCGGTCTGTCTTCCTCTTTTTCTCCTCCTCTGTTTCTCCTATCTGCCTCTCTTTCTTGGGATTTATATTGAATAAACTATTGTCAAAATGAACTAAAAGCACACCACTGTTTCACATTTTAAAAGAACCGCCCTATAATAAATATCATGAAGAATTACTGGAATACTTACCCCGACGCATTATATAAGTCCGCAAGCTGGTATAGGATATCAATTTCTAGTGGAGTGACTTGTCCATAGCGTATGGCACTCTGGGCAAATTCCTCTGGGAGGGAGAGATAAAATGTTAAAATCTTGAAAGATTCTTAATATACAACAAACTTCTACCTTAAGCAACTATAACATAATCTGAAAGCTATAGGCATTTTAGTATTATTTTAAAAATCTAAAACAAAATTTAAATATTTAAGTTCAACTACATGAGAATATGCATTTCTGAAAAGCTAGTAAAAGAATGTTAAGATAATGAAACAGCAAAAACAGATAAAGTACTTCAAAGATAAAATGATCTCTTTAAAATCTTCTCTTTCTCTTATCTTATTGATTCACTTTGGTCTCCAGAGGTACAATATAAAAGAATTGGCTATTCTTCAGTGACTCAAAAATCCCACTACCATTCAACAAAAGGAGTAGGCTTGCCCACCTTTCTGTGGCAACTCCTTCCTAGTACAAACAAGCTGCTGCCACAGTGCCACTGACCTGTTTGACAGATTGGACCAAGGTTCTTTTCAAAACTGTCAAAGCCACTTTTCTATTCCTGACCTCAGCATCCCATTAAATCCACCTGGATTTTGGGAACCCAAATGAAGCAAATACACACATGGTAACATACTTTCTAGATCTGGCTTTAGAGTGGTAAACTTAGATTAACCTCAGGCCTAGACGAAGAAAAGTGAAAATGATGAGATTCTAATCAATACATATTTTTTAAATCTTACCCTTTGTGACTTCAACATCTTTCCTTGTGCCAGCTAGAGTGCTATATATCTTACGAACAAGCTCCATGTTATTCAGTAAGGAGTTAAATGCATTGAAGTAGGAGAAGCTAACCTGGTGTGAGATAGTTCCTCCAGCTGCCTAGGAAATGACAACACAAAAAGTTTAAAAAAAAACCCAAAAAACACATTTATGGACACTGTACTTTTCTCAAAGAGGATCCAAGGGAGTCTTCGTTATTAAAATGATTAACAACCAGTCCATAAATACAAGGGAAGTATCATACTGAAACACTCAGTGCATTTCATGCCCTCAGGGAAGTCTATGTAATTTAGGTTTTAAGGAAGAAAGCAACATCTGGAAGTTGGACTTCATGGTTCATCTACCTATAAGGTCAGAAACAACAAATACAATTATCACAGATCAAAAACAATAGTTACTTAAACAGGATCTTCAAGACCCTCAACTATGGAACTCCTGCTAGTCCTGGATAAACAAAACATCAATGTACAATATATGGAGCATTTTTTAAAACTTGGGTTTCTTTTTTCCCCGTACACACATTCACGAAAACCAAGTGGTAACTTTTAATTTTAAGACTATTTCATTCTATCAACTTTTCCTAACCTTGTTTTTAAAGGCCACTGTTATAATTAAGACACTGAACAGTTTATGCTGCACTCTGAATTTGTATCGTGAAAGGTACAACTACCAAAAACTCTAAAAAAATGTGCAGAAAATCTGGAGGGGATCTATTCACTACAAAGTTAAGTCTTCAGTGGAATAGTGCCGAAGAGGCTCTCATGTCCAAGATAGGGGGCAACGTGGCCTTCGCTACCTCCGCAGGGTGAGGAGATGACCTCTCCCTCTGCCCACCACTTGGACACAAACTCAAAAAAGAATATTTTTCATAGCTTGCAAAAGCCTAATATTCAAGCCAGAAGTCAGAGGAACACACTTGATTGAATGCATTCGCTTTTAAAAACTCAAAAGAAATAATTCTAGAAATACTAATGTGACCACCTTAATCCTAAAGGTCTTTTACAAATAGCGTAGGTAGTGATGGGCAAACGTATTCACCCTTACCACCCCTCACACGCATGCCTTAACCCAAATGTAAATTACATTTGTATTAGCTTGAATTTGGATACCAGTGACCCAAAAGCTGGAGTCAAATTTAATACATTCCTCTGAGGATTGGAACTGGCTTTCGGTAAACTGAGGCTATAATAGCTCTATCTAACCCAACTGGAAAAGATTAAATGGGTGCTGAGTGAGCCCGTCCCTCTAGGATTTTCTTTCCTTCTTCCCTCCCTCTCTCCCTTTCTTTCTTTCCTTCCTTCTTTCATTTTTTGGTTGGGGTATGAGGTGAGGGTAGGGGCGTGCAGGGTGGTGTCAGGGAGGTGAAATGTGTAGGAAAGTGACATGCTCCATGTTCGAATTCACTGAAGAAAAAGAACAGAAGTTGATCTTTCTACCCCAGTCTAAATCAGGGATAATGACCCTCAGCTGAAACAACAAAAGTACTCATTGGCTTCCCTCCATTCAAAACAAGCAGTAATCAAAAACTTATACATCAGGACAAAGCATGAACAAGAAAACGGGTAAGTGAGGAAAGTTTCACCACCCTATGTGAGGAAGTGGATGACATGAGTTTGCTATTGGTCCAGATGATTACTTTATAGAGATTAGCAGTTTGACAGAACAAAAAACTGTGTCTGGTGCATACAGACTGAATGCACAGGTGAAGGGGCAGAGAGAGGAGTGAGCCACAGAGGCTGATGGCCACATGTTTCCTCCATACCTTCTGCCACGGGCATGGTTATTAAAACAGTGCAGAAGACAGTGACGATCCCTCCAGCAGACAGCACCCTGAAGGCAACAAAGGAAGGAGCCATCCTTATAGCAAGACCTTGGGAGCCTGGTGGGGTGGAAAGAGGCCAAGATGAAGGCAGTAGTGTCTGGGAGAGGTACTGCCCACTGGAAAAAGTAACTGCTCACCCTTGTCTACAAACTCTCTTGTTTCCCTTGAACTGGACTCTGTAAATGGAAATAAACAGTTTGGAAATACATGAGAGCAAGATGATGGCTCTGAGTAAAGCTATGATCTGGGGGAAGAACACTCACCATCGCCCCTACCTCCCTTACATGCACGCACACAAACACACACACATACATACACACATTTACCTTCTACCAACCAAGTGGGAAGTTTGAATAGTAGAGTCATATGAGCCCCTGCAGGTAATCCAGGACCCAATGGTTCAAAATGTTTGAGGAAACGGGAGGTTAAAAGTACATGCTTTTTACTTACTGAAACTAAGTTCTCCTCCACAAAAGGAGTAAGCATGTGAGACCGAATGGTAACCATGATGTCACTGAAATCCAGACCAGAAATCATGCCACTTTTGCTTTTGTCTTTCAGCGCAAAGGCTTGTCTTGCATGTTCCAACTGCAGCTCCTGGAGGGAAAAATTAGAACTAGGCCACTACATTGGGTAAACACATCCCAGGTATATGGTTTGGAAAGGAAGGAAGGACAGACGTCCTTCCCCCACAACATGTACTTCTTGCAGAAATCTCACACTGTACAACAAAGCTTTAATTTCTTTTAAGCAGCACATGTTTTCTTGAAAATGTACTACATATTACTTCTCAAGAAAAAATAGAATGAATCACAGCATAGCAATAAAGAGAAGAAAAAAGAACCTTCAGATTTTACTCAAAAGTTTTCATCACTGTAACCAAATAGAGTATAATGTTTTCGGTGTTTTATTTCAGCCTTAAAATATACAGTAATTTATTCTCTCCTGCTTGAAGGCTTTCTTGTCATCACAGAGTACTTCTTGCATTAAGAGTTTAGATTCATTTTCAGTTTTTCAATTTTAAATGTTACAATCAAAGTTAGTCTTTCTGTCTCTGTCTCTCTCTATACACATATGTAAATGAATTAGAGACCGTTTTTACAGTTTTTTTTTAAAAACTCAGTGAGAAACTCTACCAACTGGTAAGTGCAATATTTAGCAATTCTAAAATGAAAGTTACAGATAACAAACTGCGTAAGTAGTCTTCAGCTATCAATTCTTTCTGGCTCTGGGCACAGTTACTCATAAATTGTAAAACTGTCCAGAATATCACTGAACTTTTGAACTATTGGGCAGCCAAACTTCATAATAAGTGATAGCAATAAAAATAACAAAATGTGCCAGTAATCCCCTGGGTACTATACAAAAGTCAAAACCTGAGCATTTCTGCCTTGGGAACTCAGGACATAATCCCAAATAAGCCTGTTAGCACAACATAACAATAGGACTATTGGATGCCTCTTTAACACTCTGGAATTGCGGAAACAAGAGCCTTATCAAAGTATATACATAATATTCAAAGATAAAATTAAATATTATAATTTTCATTGCCATTTATTTATCAAAGCTTACAAATCAATGTTGCTTTATCTTTTTCTAACATTTAAAATAGTTTTTGGTAGACGTCTCATGATCTTTATATAATTATATTTTCCTATGGGCTTGTGATAGTTCAATGGTAATACAAAGACATTAAAATTACCCCAGTAGGTGTTTGTTTTATAATAATCCATTGAGCTATACATTTATTTTATGTAGTTTTCTGTATTTGTAAGATATTTAACAATAAAACTAATGTTAAAAATTTCTTAGCAGGTTGATGGACTAGAGACAAGTATATGAAACCTACTAAACTTTTCAACAGTGAGCAAATATCTATAGAAAAAGGTATATTTAGATTTGGTTTAAAAGAACAATATAGAGAAATAAACTCAAGTGGTAAACACGTAAGACAGAAAAAGAGTATAAAATAAACAACCAACGTGATTTGACAAAGTTTTCTCTTCTGTTCCTCCTCTTCTACTTCAGTCATTCCCCCTGCCTCACTCCATCTTCCCAGCATCTCAGCTCCAACCCTTTACCCTTCAAATGAAGGAGGAAGTTTTGGTTCCACCAGATTGATTGACAGTGATCCCCATTGCAAGGATTTTCCCAAGTAGCATCAGAAGCACCACAGATCCAACTCCCTGTCCTGTGTACCTTTTTCCTTCCTCATTCCTCCTTTGTTTCTCCTTCTTTATGTCTTTGCTATGTCTTTGTCTTCCCTATGAATATGTCTTAATCTCCCAGAAATAACTGTACCGTGAGTACAATTTAGCCTTATTAATGACACTCAGTAGTGAAGAAAATGTGGACCTTTACCTTAAAGATGAAGCAGAATGCTCATTGAAAGAGCAAAGTTAGAAGAATATATTTTCTGTTTTCTATAAGGTCAACAGTTAAAGAACTCTCATTTATCTTTTAAAGATACATATTTGAAATATTACAGATGAAATCATAGTGTGTGTGGGATTCGCTTCCGAATGATCCTGCAGGAGGCAGAGTAGGATAAAACAAGATTGGCCAACAGTTGATCATTGTTGAAGATGGTTGATGGGTATACAGGGTTCATTACACTATTCTCTCTACTTTTAAATATATTTGAAGTCTTCTAAAATAAAAAGTTTTAAAAAATTAAAATTAAAGACTTCAAAATGAGAAGTTAAACAAAGAAAAAAGAAGTTCCATATACACAGCTCTCAGTTACATAGTATAATTAAAATATTAATTAAAATATCAAGGTATAATAGATACTATAAAATATCTTCAGTAAATGCAAGGGAAACAGTAAAACAAAGTCATCTTTGGAAGAATCTTAAAAAAACACTAGTTGGGAAGACATTTCCTTTTTTAAAAAAATCAGCTCTCAAATGTACAATATTTTTAACTTTTCAAGTCTGAGTATTTCACAAGATGAGTTAGATTGGCACTAACAATGAAAGTGTTAGAACAAGGACTGGGTTCTAAAAATACCCACACCTAAAGGGTGTAGTTTTCAAATCTGTGATTACCCTAATAAGGAGAATAAATAGTGTGGGGCTTATAAAAGGTAAAATAAGTTTTGCTTCTGGGTGGGTGGGTAGATAGGGGAACTAAAGGAAAGAATAAAGAAAAGAAATTATACTAAAAGTGAAGATCTTCTGCACTTGAAAATGCATTTCATCTAAGAGGCGAAAACAGCAGAGCTTCACAAACAGTGTCTTCGGATGAGAATGAACTTGTACATTTAAGTGCACTGTCTTCCCAAACACTGTCTCCACTAAAATCACAATAAAGGAAAAAAACAGAACAAAACAGAAACCCAAGGACAAAGGAAACAAAAAGAGAAGACAGCAACTACATTTTTAAGATCAGAAAGCAGAAGAGCAATTGACAACTGACTTTAATAGACTTAAGAAAACCAGAAGTGGGAAAAGCCAAAAAGCAATCTGATATATGTAATGGAACCCCCAAAGGACTCAGGAATTGGCTGCACTGGTACCTCTGGAAGTGACGGTGAAGGTGGAGCTGAAAATAGGAGGCTTAGATGGAAGTCTGTTTAAGAAGCAGTTAATTACCTGCCTTACTCCAAATAGCCAGGCCTCTGCCCTTTCCCAACCCCGGCAGAAGACCAGAAGTTTACTGTCTGGAGAGTTTAGCAGAGGATGTCTGGACTATCGGAGACCATGCCCAGTTGAGGGGGAGAGTACTATGTTGAAAAAAGGTAATAAACTATATCATCACACTGAACGTTGAGACCTTCAACCCTCTTCTCTTACAGCAGCTAGAATGTCAAAAGCCAGATCTAATATTCCAGATGAGAAACCAGATGATTCTTCTCTGATCCCCGCCCCTAAACTGAAAGAAAAGACTGGAAGGTCCTAAAACAGTCCAGCCAGAAAACTTTACAGTAAGGTCCCGAGTTAACAAGTCCTACCATGAACCCAAAGTTCCCAATAAGCCCTAATCTTATATATGAACAGAGGACTATCAGACATGATAGTGAAAAAGTGAGACCAAAACAAAGAGGAAAAAAGAAAAAAGAAACGAAAAGAAACTTGGAAGAAACACTTTGCAGGCAAAAGAAAACTTAAAAAAAAAAAACCAAAAAAAAAAAAAAACCCAACCCTGTCTTTACTATCTTTGGAGAAGTGAAAGAAAATAGTACATCCATGAAACAAGAACAATATGTTATTTTTTAAAAAAGGAATATTCAGAGAACAAAAAAAAAGCTTCTGAAAATTAGAAATCCAACAGAAGGTTCAGAAGGAAAATAGGAGAGAAAAGAAAACTAAAAGATAATAAATTTAATATTTAATAGTTCGAGTAAGGAATAAAATAGAATAACAAAACTGTTAAGAAAATTTTCAAGAATTGAAGGACATAGGTTTCCAGATTAGAAAAGCTCACCAAATGAAGAGCCCAGCACAACGAATAAAAATAAACTCACACCAAGGTATATGATTGTGAAGTTTCATAAGCACCTCACACACAAAAAAAATTAAAACCTTCTAGAGTGGAGTAAAATAGTTTCAAAACTGAATCAAGAATAAAAATAGCGGCCGGGCACGGTGGCTCACGCCTGTAATCCTAGCTCTCTGGGAGGCCGAGGCGGGCGGATCGTTCTGAGCTCAGGAGTTCGAGACCAGCCTGAGCAAGAGCGAGACCCCGTCTCTACCAAAAAAATAGAAAGAAATTAATCGGACGGGTAAAAATATATATAGAAAAAATTAGCCGGGCATGGTGGCACATGCCTGTAGTCCCAGCTACCCGGGAGGCTGAGACAGTAGGATTGCTTGAGCCCAGGAGTTTGAGGTTGCTGTGAGCTAGGCTGATGCCACTGCATTCGCCCCCAGGCAAGAGAGTGAGACTCTGTCACACACACACAAACACACAAAAAAAAGAATAAAAATAGCACTGGAATTCACAGTGGCAACACTGGAAACTAGAAAACAAAAGAGAAAAACTTTGAAAATTATGAGGAAAATAAATTCCTACTAGAATACTGAGCCACCAGTTATGGAGCAAGAGGTTTTCTGACATGAGAAGTCTGAAAAAAAAAAATTACTTTATTTCCCCCAGGAAGTCCCTGCAGGATGTATTCTACCAAAAAGAAGAAGCAAACCACGCTGAAGGAAGAGGTAAAACCCAGCAAACAGGAAACGTAACATAACAGAAAGGCAAATGGATTCTCCGGGCTAAAGGTGAAGGGAGATCACAGAATGACGGCTACGCCGCAAGCTTACACAGTCCACCTTCCAAAACAGCAGAGTGGCGCAGTGGGACCGTGCTGGGCCCTCACAGTCCACCTTCTGACCATGAAGCACATCAGAAAGCACCAAGAAAATGGTACAGCCGATGTGGAAAACAGTCTGCTCGTTCCTCAAAATGTTAAACAGACTTTACCATATGACCCAGCAATTCCACTCCTAGCTATACCCAAAAAGAACAGAAAACACGTATTCAAACAAATATTTGTATACAAATGTTCACAGCAACACTATTCACAATAACCACAAGGTGGGTACTACCCAAATGTCCATCAACTGATGAACGCATAGACAAAATATGGTTTATTCACACAGTGGGGTATTATTCAGCCATAGAAAGGAGCGAAGCACTGACACACGCTACAGTACGGACAATCCTTGACAACATTATGTGAAAAAGCCAGACACAAAAGTTCATATTGTCTGATTCCATTTGTATGAGATTTCAGAATAGGTAAATCCATAGAAATATTATAGGAAGCAGATCGGTAGTTGCCAGAAGCTGGAGGGAAGCAGAAATGGGGAGTGACTGCTCAATGGGTACAGGGTTTCTTTTGGGATGATAAAAATGTCTGGGAGCTAGATAGAGGTGGTGGTCACAAAACACTGTGAATGTACTCAAAGCCACCAAATTGTACATTTCTAAACACCTAATTTTATGTTATGTAAATTTTACCTCAATTTTTTTAAAAAAGCAAGCTCCTTCAGAGCTCCAAGAAAAAGAGATTGATATAATATCTAATGTGTTTTGAGCATATTAAAAAGATATGGTAAGAGCTGGGGCAAAGTTTAAGGATGAATTAGCATTAACCCATAGAAAACTAATGAAAACTAGAAACTCTAAGGAAAGCAATATAATTTCAGCCATGAAGAGTATTTACAAAATTACAGTAATTCATAGGATTACTGATCTAAGCAGAATCATGACATAATAATATAGGCGGTAGAGGGGCCAGAAAATGTCCAAGTCTGTGGCAGGGAAGGAGAGATGAAAGAGCTAGCTCCTAAACTTGCATAGTTAGAATTCAATCAAAACTACCTAAAAGTGAAAAGTTAAAAAGTAGAAGTCCCAACAAGTTTACTATTTAAATAAATGGAATGAAACACTGAAAGAAACAGGTATAAGAATTTTAAAAGTTGCTTCTGGTGAGTGGGAAATCAAAATTTGGGGTGAAATGCCACAGGGGACTACTATTTTTACAATAAACTTAATAAAAACAAAAGGGAAGGAGGCAGAGGAAGAATAGTGTATATTTATACCTGTTATGAAAACTGAGCTCACCTGGAGAAACTGCGTGAACTCTGTGTAGTTAAGATGCTTCTTTCGGTTATGCCCAAAATGTAGTCGGATAAATTCACAGTCCCAGTTAAAAGGGATATGATGATGAATAATAGTCTGTCCAAAAATTTCTTTGACATTTTCTTAAAAGGGAAAACAAAAATAAATCAATTATATCTGGAACAAGTAGTTTATTCCACTGCAATGTTCCTACAGAAAAAAAATTAAGAGAAATTTAAAAAGTCAATATCATCTGCTTCTATTAAGATTAACTGCAAATTTTTTTGTGCCCAGAAACCCATGCGCAGGAACACAATTGATACAAAATATAATTTTACACTTAAGATTGTGTACCATTATACATAAGGCCATGAGATTCTTAATTTCTCTTGATTTAATTTTAATTATAAAGTGATTTATATCTTGCACTATAAATGGCTGCTACTTTACATTCCAGTATAAAATCAATAGTGTTTTCCCAGTTCCTCAAGGAGTCGAATTAAGCCCTTTATCAGAAGCATGAATACCTAAATTACAGTATAATGCAATATTTGTCATACTAAGTATGGTTTGATTGAGGCTTGATTATTACATTCACACTAGCCTGAATATGTCTATTGAAGATAGATATAAGAAATACTAGCAAAAGCATATCATTAGCTCAGCAGCAAGCACCTTATTAAAAGCTTCTGATATTGTCAAAAATATGGTCTTGACACAAAGCTTCAAAATCCCCATAAAATCCATGATTATTAGTCTGAACTATTAAAATGTTTTAAGATAAGTGAAATCAGTGATTCACTTTAAAATAAAGAACTAAACACGGTACACTAATCTTTAGATAGAAACCAGTCACACTGTGTAATATACAACCAAAACCCTCTGGCAGCTTGTCTTCATGCACTAACAATGTCATTCACTTTCTTACACAGTTCTAAACTTAGCTATAAAAGTCAATTCACAAATGACTGGTACTTTAACAAGCATAGACTGGATAGACTAATTTAGAAGCTCATGCCAAAAAAAAAAAAAAATGAACAAAGTTAAGAAAGCAGGAAGCCTGTTTTACTGATGTCTTGAGAACAAAATTATTTTCAGATTTAAGCCAATTTTATTAGTGAAAGGTTTTACCGTCAATAGCTATTGATTATACTAGAGAATTAGTAAATACAAGTTTAATGTTCTATATTCTTCGCCAACTATGCTATTTTCTCTAATTGTTGCAAATTCTTTGAATAAGATATGATCTCATATTTTAAATGGTTTAATGGATTCCCTTTAGTTTTATATACGTAACCTTTTTCTTAATAAAAGCATTACTACTGGGGTGGAGAACGTAAGAGTCCTTAACTGGAAATCCTATTAGTCTAGACTCCATATAACAGCTCTGAATAGATTACGGCAATCAGCAAAGTTGGAAGAAGGCATTGGATGTCACTGGGGAGATGGGATTCTCATCCTTTCTGCCAAATGGAATGTAGGATTCATTTCTTGCTTAAGTAGTGACAGTATTTCAGAGTTTTCAAATCATGTCAAGTATTTTCACTTTACATAAATACAAATTAAAAATATGGGTTTTTGTTTCTAAAAGCAAAGAATTAACTCAATAGCAATTCATGAGATCCTGGTTTCTAACCAACACAAAAGACTATCCTTAACTCTAAATGAAACTTCAAGGTGTAAAATATTATAAGATAATTGAAATAATAAAGGTTGCAGAAAATATTTACGGCTAAAAATATTACAGCAGATTAGCAAAGATTTTTTAGGATCCCTCTACTTTAATTAATTAACTGCTTCTATTCCCAAATTAATAAATTAAATATTTTAAGGTCTAACAAAAAAAAGTATTCAGATAAAAAATTTAAAAATTAATGGAAAGAATAGGATAACTTAAATTACTATTAATATATTAAGTAATATTAATATTAATTATTAAAAGGAGTGAATTATTTCATGATAACATTTTATTTATTTATTTAATTTACTATTATTTTTTTTTTTGAGACAGAGACTCACTCTGTCACCCCAGGTAGAGTGCAGTGGCATCATCATAGCTCACTGTAACCTCAAACTCCTGGGCTCAAGCAATCCTCCTGCCTCAGCCTCCCGAATAGCTGGGACTACAGGTGCGTTCCATGACATCCGGATAATTTTTCTACTAAATATTTTTAGTAGAGATGGGGTCTTGCTCTTGCTCAGGCTGGTCTTGAACTCCAGAGCTCAAGCAGTCCTCCTGTCTCAGCCTCCCAGAGTGCTAGGAAAACAGGCGTGAGACACTGCACCCGGCTGGTAATATTTTAAAGGTCACAACTCCCAAAATTCAATTATTTGATAAGAAATATATATTGCTAATTTTTACACAAAGGAATAAAACTGAATCCCTTTTATATGATGTGAAAATATCACAATCTCAAATGTGAAACTATTTCAAATAAAGTCAAAGATTGGAAGGCTTTCAAACTAAAGAAAAGTTAATCTGTAAAAAACTTTTCCTGCTATGACAAAAAGGACACCTATAAACTAAATTTACAATGTATAATTTACATTTGGAAAGATATCTCTATAATAAAAACTTTACCTAGAAATTCTATTTTATAAACTTCTTAGCAATCTCTAAATAAGATCTTAGAATGTCTTTGACACAAAATGATATCCTAAATTACTCACAGTAATATTCCCAAATATGGAAATACTATTTTCCATGAGTATTTATTTGTTTGGACATTTCCCACTTTCCCAAAGTGGTCACGTGACAACTTTGCATATGGTTTTATGATGATCATTATATGCTATGGTTTATTAACTATCCCCCTGAAACTTTTAATTATTTTAGCCATGTCACAGGCTACTATAATTATTATACTAGGACTAATAAAATTTCAAACCTACTTTGGCACCTCTTGACATATATTCTACTTCTCTTGTTATTATTTCTACTACCAATTTCCTGAGGCTTATTCAGGAATGTCACGGAAATAATTAGTAGAACTACTGAAATCCAATTCATAATCACTGCTTTACTTTTACCAGGATGTGCTTATAAAAAAAATCATATTAAAAAAATCTAGAACTAGAGAGTTTATACTTGCATGAGGCAATAGTTCAAGCAGCTGATGTTCTTATCTTACTCAGTTTTATCAGGTTCTACGTAATACGAAAGAGAATATCAATAGTCTCAGATATACCCAATATATCTAAATGAAACTGCATAGCAAGTGCCCCCACCCCAAGAGAGAATCCCATCTTTCCAGTGGCAAACAAGGATCTCTAGCTCTAAATAGCACTCCTTAAGAGTGTTATTTAAGTGGCCATGGTTTGGCCTGGAAGAAAGGGATATGACAGTCACATCTTACTGGCAGCAAGATCATGATCTAGTGTTTTGTACTAGGTTGGTATTGCTAAGAGAAACAGGAATCCATTTGTTTTCTGGGATATAGAAAACAACAGACCACTTTTTCACTTCCTGCAGAGCATGGGCTTATGAAAGGCATGGTGTATAATTCGACTGAAAAGGGAATTGGGGCCAGATACAAAAGTAGCCTGTCATTATGTTCTCTTTGCTCGAAGGAGAGGAGCACAGTGATTTGTCAGGAGGGCAGGTAATGGTGACAACTTTGATTAAGTAAAAATGTTCACAGACGTATAACATTAGTCAGTTAAGCTGTATCAGTCACTTATGATGACTGGACTAGATGAAATACACATTGAAGCATATATATTATGTAAATATGTCTTAACAGAGGTTTTAATTTCCCCAGCAGCCCACACTGTGTCTCCCCATCTCATCCACCCTCATCCCTCCCCTGGTTCTTATGGGAGCTTCCTACTGATCTTGTTCACCTTTCTGCAGTACAAAATTACCTCTGACCGGGGCTGGCACTCTTCTCCAAGACTGCCACCATGCCTGTTCCATGAATGAGCCTGGAAGGAGCTGCTGTACCAACGGTGTGGCCAGAGAACTCCTCCTGTAGGTATACAAGCCATCAGCCCTGTGACACAGCCCACCTACCATCAGCCCAACGACATCCTTGTTCCAAGGATTCCAGCCCAGCAGGAGCCACTACTTCCAACTTATAGGCTTGAGACCAGACATTCTTATTGTCAGGAGGAAAAAATTCCTCGATAGCTGAGTTTCACCCGCACAGTTCTTAAAGTAAAGTCAGAAAGGCTTTTAGGGCTCCCACCATGAACAGTGAGTATCCTTGTATATAACTGAACAAAAACAATGGTGAGACTTAGAGAAGTGAAAAGTTTTTCAGTGAAGGAAAAATTGGGGGAAAGAGAAGGAACAACTAGGAAGCCAAAAAAGAAAACAAAGGAAAACAAACAACAACAACAACAAAAAGACCAACAACAGGAACTTGTAGAGGAAGTCCCAACCAACATCGCATGTAGACTCAGTCTTGGTTCTACTTCCAGGGGGGTCATTAGTTTCCTGGGTGACCTCCTCCTGTTTCTCTGAGGAAAAGTATTTCTTTCTATTAGCCCTTTACCTACCTCCAGAAGGGACTACTATACAATCAGTCAACAGAGTAGTCCTGCTGCCAAATACATGTAAAGGTCCATTTCTCAGGAAAGATGAGTTCACATTTAGAGAGCACCTGCATTATCAAAGCTAGATGCTTCAACAGTCTGTCATCAAATGGCATAAAAACGAATAACGCCATGTCCTTTTTTTTAACCTCAAACTCTTTAGCTACTCTAATAGCCCTGAGTATTAAAAAACAAAACAAAAAATCTTCTCTGCGATGTCTAAAAGCTATATGAAGAAAAAAAAAAAATCTCAAAAATTCTTCCTGATTTAATCTGGACTCTTGGGTGAAGCTCTACTTCTTATCAAATTAAACTAAGTATTTATTACTATTAGAATTTCGTATTATTCCATGTTGATAGCTTTGTTTCCACAGAGAAAAGGTACAACATTTTTCATATCTACACTTTCATCTCCTGACCATTTAAATAATAGCAGTGGTTATGCCTAAACAACCCCAATCATTCTTCCCTTTGGGGAAAAAGAGTCTATTTCAGAGGCACAAATGGAACATATTTTTATTTGCTGTACATATTAATGGTCAAACACAGTACTAAATCAAAAGGAATCCCTGCTTTTTGAGGGTTCCACAGTCAAGGGATGAGGATGTACCCTTGGAAAAGTTCACTTTGTAGAGATCCCATTCCTAGGCAAACACTTTTGGGAACACAATACTGATGAGTTTTTAATAGAGAAGTCAGAACATATAACATGTTTCATACTCATTAGTTAATAGATAAGGGTTTATTGTTTTGTTGGTTTTTTAAAGAATGCTTACATCTTGGGACAAATGCATGGCAGCCACTAACAACACAATGTAGCATAACTGCTTATCTAGGTTACCTCAACCGAATTCTATCAAGCAGGATGTCCAGTACGCTAGTGGATAACAGCGAGACCAAGGCAAATTTACACTATATCTAGTACACACCAGTCATGCAATGGCCTCTACCAAGGCTCATGCTACCTGGCAGTAACAGATACACAAGCCATTAAGTAATTATCCACAGCATGCATTAGAAGTTTTATTAAAGAAACAAAGAGGAAACAATTAACTAATGGTTTTATTCACTCTTTTAAAAACTCCAGAACTCTTTCTTGAGCTTTCACATTCTGAAATGCATGACCAAGGCCTTAATCCAAGTCCTCTCTCCCAGAGTGGAGGCATCCCTAACAACAAAAAAACCTTGTCCAGCACTCAAGTAAATGTTGTTCACTATTGCCATTCATATAAATACTTGCAAAGATGCACACAGTTTAAGTATATAATTTGTATAAAAATTATACAAAGTGTATAAAAAGCATATCTATAAAAACAAAAGCATAGATGAGAACAATATATACAAGTACACAGATAACATTATCATCATAGTCCACGAGAGATACTGATGACATGATAGTTTTTCACCATTCCATTGCACCTTGCATCCAATATTGTCTACCAACTTTCTCTCCTCATGTGCGCAAGAGAAAATTATAATTTAAATAGTTCCAACTAGAAAACAGAAGGCCATTTGGTGAAAAGGATTTAACTCCAGTTAGAATAGATCTAAAATTTCCTTTTACCTAAACATGTGTTTATAAATATATAAGCACAATTCATTTTATTGAGTACAAACATGAAAAACTGACCTTCATAACAGATCCAAATCCTATAAAAATAAACTCCAAGTTAATTATTTCCTTACGCAGAACTTCTGAAGTCTTAAATACAGCCTGAAATAAGTGGGCCTTAGAAATCTTGTAAAATAGCATTTGCTATAAGTAATAGTTTTAAATGCTTTTCCTCTTTTCTGAAAAATATAAAATTAAACTTTCCTTTATTGTGATTCCTTTCAGTCTAGTTACAAAAATTTGTCTAAAAATGTATCCTCAAAGCTAGGGAGACAAGGCAGGAAGGGGAAATGGTCAAGGTCCTTAGGAAGCAGGTGAGCACCATCAAGAGGAAAATCAGAATTAGTTTACTAAACATGAACTAACTTCTACAAATAAGCATCTTTAAAGACTAATACATGGTTATAAATAAAAATCCTAGTTTATACACTTGTGAGACATCAATAATGTGTTAGATTATGTGTCTACCATAAATCAAGAGAGCCATCCAGCTGGCCAGGGATGCCAGGAACAGAGTGCCAAAAGGGGTACAGCTGCTTCTTATTCCATAAGAATCTTCCTGTCTCTAGATTATGGAGCAGAAGAATGAAAGCAATATTCTGGAGGGTTCATATGTTCTTCAGTTTATACCAAGTGCTATGAAAACTAAAACTGATTTGTTTTGTTTTTAATCCTAATTATATTTCTTAAAATCCTAACCCATAAATCACAGTCTGAAAGAAAAACAAAAGATCTATAAAATGCTAACGTTGAGATCTAATGACTATAAGCTTTCATTTACATGAAATAAGGTATATATAAGCCACTAAGCTACTTCCTACACCAATTTTAATCTACTAATCAACAACGGCATGCATCTTTAGTCTGTTGGATGAAGTGACTTGAGTGACATTTTTAAAAATAGAAGTTGGGAAAGGCAATTAAATGGAGGAGACACAAAGAATCATGATATCAAGGTCAAGGGACAAAATGAACTAGAATTTCATTTTGAGGTCTAAATCTTAATGCACACATGATATAAACACAGGTCACTATCACTAATTCAGACATTTGTATCAAGTTATTTCCCGAGAATTTCTGCAATGCATTTGTGAGACATGAGAGCACGTGTGATACCTTCTGAAAACAGAAAATGCATCATTATTAGTAGGACATGGTTAATGCTGACTGATGAGATTGACAGAGGTTGTGTGCTTTAAACTAGAGAATGCAGGTGTTTCTGAGGAAAATCACTCTTCAGGAGGCAAAATGGCCAAAGCTTGCTCCAAAGCACTGAGAGTGCCAAAATACATGCAGAAATCTAAAGAGCTCTGCATAGTATTTATTTAGGAAAGTCTTCTCATACAGAAGATAATTCGGTCAATGGGGAGAAGGAAGAGAACAATCAATGCCAAGTTAAAAAAATGTGCCCACCAAGGTTACAGCCAAGGCATCACTGGTTGTTCTGATTTACTTGTTCCTTCTCACTATTCTTTCCCATTACAGTGATACTTCTTCCTTCTTCCTTCCTCAACTAAAGGACATCTGTTTTATAGTGAATAAATATTTAGCACTGTTTCTCAGGGAAAGCCTGATTTTCAAGGGTTTCCCTACAAATATTTGTGCCAATTCACATCATAACAGGGGCTCAAGTTCAGTTTTGCAAGAAGAAAAAGTTCTGGAGATCTGTGTCAGAGCATTGTGAATATACCTAACACTACCAAACTGTACACTTAAAAATGGCTAAGTTGGTAAATTTTATGTTTTTTTACCACAATAAAAAAATTTCAAATATTCAAAAAAGGTAGGGGGCCTCAAGGTCCTTGAGAAAACTATATTGTTTTTATTGAAGAGACTGTTGCAGGAAAATTAGCCAGTACTTTTACTAAATATGAACTAATTTCTACAAATAAGCATCTTTAAAAATACATGGTTACAAATAAAAATCCTAGTTTATATACTTGTGAGACATCAGTAACGTGTTAGATTATGTGTCTACCAAAGGATTTTAATCAATTTCTACATCGAACTCAGATGGCAATTGTAACATTCTAGCCTTGTTTCCTAAAACCAAAATCTAAAATGGGGTTCAGAAAACACGAATCTTGCCTTAATTTCCTCCTTCAGTCCCATTCTTGGTATTAAAATGACATTGTAGCAATTTTCCAAAGATGCTACAGAGAAGCTCTGAACTCCCTATCCAAAAATCTTTTAAAGAATGAGAGTAGCCAAATACAGTGGCACATGCCTGTAGCCCCAGCTACTTGGGAGGCTGAGGCAGAGGATTGCTTAAGCCCAGGAGTTGGAGACCAGCCTGGACAACATAGTGAGACCCCATTTCAAAAAAAAAAAAAGCAGGCAATAAAAAAAAGAGAGAGAGAATGAGAAGACCATTTCATATGGTTCTTGATCTATTTAATAAAGAATTTTGCCCAGCCTAGCCCAGAACAAGAAAATTTTACACCACCTGTTTTAGGAATGTGAAAGTATCAGTGACATAATGAGCTGAAGCAATAGCATTCCTAGATTCCTTAATCTATGGCAATAGGCTAATGCTTTGAAGAAAATAAAACCACTTATATCTGTGTAAATCTTTTTAGGAAACTAATACTTCACTGACTGATTAGGCCCTAAATAAGCAGCACTCTATACTCAGTGACTAGATTTAGCAATTGAACACTGGGCCAGCATCACTAACTTGACTTATCACTTATAATCTTCTTTTTCCCTTACCAAATGTCACCTCTCCATTTCCACTCTTGTCAAACAATTGGAAAGCCACTATGAACATGGAATCTGGAGCACATAAAACAGATTCAAATGCCAAAAACTCTTGATAGGAGATCAACCTGGAAGAAAATACAAAATGTTATTGGCTGGTAAAGAAAGGAAAAGCATCAGGCATTTAATCTGCCTTTACTGTATGAACTGTAGCTCATGGTAATCTGAGAAAGAAGGAAGCAAGGAGGGACAGAGGGAGGAAAAAGGATTCATTAGAATATTACCCTTTTGTAAGCCTCTATGGTAACAAATTCCTGAACCTGGGCAATAATCAATAGCCTCTATCATTACAAGAAGAGAAGCAGACCAAAACTAATTAAACCTGAATCTGACCAGAGCTTCTCAACCTCAGCGCTGCTGACATTTTAAGTTGGATAATTCTTTGTTGTGGGGGTCTCTGTGCATTGAAGCATGTAGCAGCATCCCTAGACTCTACTCACTAGATGCCAATAGCATGCTCCAGTTGTGATGACCAAAAATGTCTCCAGACATTGCCAAATGTCCCCTGGAAAGCAAAATTGTCCCTGCCGAAAACCACTGATCTACAACTAATCACCAATTTACAGAAAATATTATGAACAAAAGGAACATGTTCACCACCACAGAAATTGTGGACTGTAGGAAACTACAAGATAAACATTCTGTAGTTGCAAAAAAAATAATAATTTTTAAAGAAGGGGAACCTTGATTTCAAAAGACCTAAGAGATATAACAATGAATTTCAATGTACAGCCTTATTTGGATTCAAATTTAAACAAAGTAAAAGACAATTTTCTAATTTATAAGACAATCAGGGAAATGGAAATGCTGGTATAACACAAATACTTAATGATATTAAGAAATCAATGTTAATGTTTTTGTTTTTGTTTTTTTTTTGAGACAGAGTCTGGCTCTGTTGCCCTGGCCAGAGTGCCGTGGCATCAGGCTAGCTCACAGCAACCTCAAACTCCTGGGCTCAAGCAATCCTTCTGCCCCAGCCTCCCGAGCAGCTGGGACTACAGGCATGCGCCACCATGCCCGGCTAATTTTTTCTATTTTTAGTTGTTTGGCCAATTTCTTTCTATTTTTAGTAGAGACGGGGGTCTCGCTCTTGCTCAGGCTAGTCTCGAACTCCTGAGCTCAAACGATCGGCCCGCCAATGTTAATGTTTTTAAGAGAATTTTTTGTTTTGTTTTGTTTTGTTTTTACTGTTAAGAGTTCTTATCTTTTAGACATACATACTGAGATATTCAGTATTCAGATACTGAAACGTCATCTGGAATTTGCTTCAAAATAATCACAGAAATTGCCTAAAATGACCTTATGGAGCTGGCATATGCTAGTTTAGAGTCATCTACCATAGCAAGCTTGCTACAAAGATTCCATACCATTTTGCTGCTATTGATAAGGGATTAGTGTCCAAATAACAGCATTATAAAAATCTGTTTTATATGCACACAGATCTGCATATTGATCAGTCAATTTTTTCTTCCTCAAACGGAAATTGCATGAAAGACATCCTAAAAAAAATCCCTGCATTGGCTGGGTGTGGTGGTTTACACCGGTAATCCCAGCACTTTGGGAGGCCAAGGTAGGAGGATCACTTGAGCCCAGGAGTTTGAGAGCAGCCTGGGAACATAGTGAGACCAGGTCTCTACAAAAAATTTAAAAATTAGGTGGGTGTAGTGGTGCACACCTGTAGTCCTAGCTACTTATGAGGCCAATGCAGGAGGATTGCTTGAGCCAAGGAGCTTGAGACCAGCCTGGGCAATGTAGAGAAACCCTGTCTCCACAAAAATACAACAAAGAAAAGGAAAAAAAAAAAAAAAAAGAAGAAGATCCTTGTGTCAATCAACACATTTGAAATACATAGAGTAACGAACATTGGACAATTAAGGAAAGATTAATTTCTTACAAAAACACCACAGTGAAGATGAAAGAAATCCAAGAAAAACAGCCAATTTCAAAACTAGTATATTTACAGGTAATAAATATATTAAAATTCATGATCTCCCAATATGTGCTCCTAATGTAGCCACACCCATTCACAACAGTTACAACTGGCAACAGCCTCTTAACCTGTCCTGAATCCTTCAGGCCCTTCTCCAACCCATTCTTCGAATTGTTGCCAGGGGATTTTTTTAAATGCAAATGTGAGCATGTCACTTTTCTACTTAAAACCCCTTAACTATTCAGTGGTTATCCAAGGTAGAGTGACCAGATGTCCTATTTAATTATTAGTAGCACCCCCTTTGACTTTCAAGTGGCCTGGTTTGGACAACACATTTACAATCATCCTATCTAAAGGAACAGATTTAATCCTTCAGGTGGCTTGTAGGTCCACAAGATCTGACTGCTGCTTACCTCCCCTTTGTTCTCTGCATTCAGCCCACTCATTCAGCTCCTAGAACAATCCATGCTCCTTCCACTCAGAGCCATAAGTCAGCAATTCGTTCTCCTTGGAATGATCCTACCTCCTCCAAGCTTTTGTCCATTTAATTGGCACCCAATACTTACACAGCTCAGCTCAAATATCATTTCCTCAAGAGAATCGTCCCAGAGCCTTCAGGAGACCCCACATGCTCTTACAGCAGCACACTGTACTTTTCAGTGCCCTTTGTACAACTGTTATCAAAATAATTGTGCAATTCATTGTTTAAAATCTAACTCCCAAGAATGCCCTATCCCAAGAAGATAGGCTTGTCACAGAGCACTGACTTGATTCACAGCAGCAATTCATAAATATTCGTGAACAAAGTCAATTTAGAATATATGACTTCGTAGAGAGACATATTTTCTGATACATTATTAGGAAAATGACTTTATGTTTTACATATCATTTCATGTCTCTATTCACCTAAACCACATTTTACATTCAAATTTGCATTTTCTATTACTTAAAACACTTGGAAAGATGTTTAAATTATAAAAGTTACATATATCCAAAGCAATGATGCATTCCATGCCTTTGCCCTTTACTGAGGGACAAGCTTCAAGACACTGAAGACCATGCACATGCTAAAGAATCCCTGATGAACTTGAGTACCTAGTGAATCCTAGGAGGAATGATCCAATAATCAAAACTGTTTATCAGGCCATATTCATAATACGTCTTATGCATTGGTGTATTACTAAAAAATATATAGTAAAACTAGAAAGTATAGTTATCATTACACAAATTTTGCAGAAGTAAAAACAAATGAAGTTACAACATATCAGGTAACATTCTAACCATCCACACACTCCTCAAAAACAATGAGTAATACATTGTTTTAAGCTCTGAATGAAACTGAACACCAGTGGTATGGCGTCATTTGGAAGTATGAGAATATGTGACACAAAAACAGCAGTAATACAGGGCAGGAGTTAGAGAAGAACTTCACTTTCTACATATTCCTGAAATGTGTGAAATTTTTATAATGAATTATCAGCATTATTTCCTCTGGTTAAAGAGAAATTTTAAAAATAAAAAAATAGCTAGGCTGATTATGGGTTTAAAAAAAATAACCTAACATCTTGTTTTTTCCAAAACAATCTCAGGGATTAGACATCTAAAATACAACTAAACTGAAATACTGAATAGGTAGCTTTAAAACATTTTACGCTCAGTAGTAAAACTTTTCATATTTACAAGAAGAGATCAAAGGCTTTTTCCTTAACTAGAAAGGTCATAAACTATCGGCTTGGCAGACTGAATTTGGCCTGCAGATGTGTTTTCTTTGGCATGCAAAGTATTATTTTTTTAGTTGCATTAGTTGGCAACATTAGAAAATCATAAGATTTCATATAAATACCCAGTTTTCCTCTGGTTTCTTTCGATAAATTGCAAACTCAAGCAACACTAGGTTTCTGGTCCCAAGTCGCACCAAACCCCTGGAGCCAAGTAGAAGCTGGCCCCTTTAGAAAGCGAAATGACCAGGGCTCATCAGTTATGCACACAGCACTCTGTACCTGTGCATTTGAGACGCTTGTTGCATAGGAACAAAGTGGCCCTTTGTTTAAAATATAGAGTCTGTGGAATTTACTAAACATCTACATTTTGTCTGTCAGCATACTCAAAAAGGGAAATCATATAATCATGCAACTTTACAGCCAGAAGGACCCTTAGAAGGTCCAAAGAAGTCAAGTGATCTGCTCAAACACATTCAGCAAATCAGTAACCCCCTCAAATTTAAAGTTATATTGAAAACTAGAAAGGGATCTAGTATCTATAGTTAAGTAGACCCTTACAAGACAGTACTGGGTGAACACTCAGTTACCTTTGTTATACAGATGATTTAGTTAAAGAAATAAAGGTCAATTAAGAAAATACGCAAAAGCATCAACAACCTAAAAATAAGTCAAATGAGCATATTATTCAGCCTTAAAAAGGAATGAAATTCTGACACATGCTACAACAAGAAATGCGCCTTGAAAATATTATGCTAAGTGAAATGAGCCAGATGCAAAAGGACAAA
The DNA here is from genome assembly GCA_004363605.1 of Indri indri. Lineage (NCBI taxonomy): Eukaryota > Metazoa > Chordata > Mammalia > Primates > Indriidae > Indri > Indri indri. Next base: position 19,869 of record RJWJ010006347.1, on the reverse strand, counting down.
TATTGTATGATTCCATTTATATGAGGTGCTTAAAGTAGTAGAGATAAAAGGTAGAACAGTGATTACCAGGGGCTGGTTGTGGGGAGGGAAAGAGAATGGGGAGCCATTGAATAATGGGTATGGTGCTTCAGGATGGGATGACGAAAAAGTTCTGGAGATGGATGCGTGATGGTTGCACAACAATGTGACTGTACTTAAGAACTATACACTTAAAAATGGTTAAAATGGTAAATTTTATGTTATGTATGTTTTAACACAACAAAAAAGTCACCTGAGGTTACCCAGGTGTGTGCATTTGTCAAAGCTCAGCAAATGTACATTTAAGATTTATGATTTTGACTATGTAGAAATTTTACATCTAAAGGACAAGACTCAAAACAAATACTGAATTCTAGTTACTAATGTGCATGCTGAAATATTTAAGAACTGTATCAATGTCTGCAATTTACTTTGAAATGTATTAAAAATTAAGATGGGTTCATGGAAGGATAGAAGGATGGATAGGTGAAAAAGCAAGTGTAGTCAGATGTTAATGGCAGAATTTATGAGGTAGATATATGAGTGTTCACTGTAAAATTTTTTCAACTTGCCTGAATGTTTGAAATTTTTCATAATAAAATGTTGGGGAGGGGGGGAATAAGGAAAAAATAGGCCACTTGACAGTCTTTCTGATACTCTCATCTATTTTTAAGCCCACAGGCATTATATACCACATTATAATGTAATAATATTTTTCAGAAAGTAAGAAATGTCTGCTTACCTAACATAAAGCAAATATGTTCCAGAATTCTTTTTAAAGCTTTTTTTCCCTTTAACCTGCCATAGACCCTCTGTTGCTAGAAGGACCCAATCAAGACTTTAGCAGAGGCCCTGAGTGGTGGCTCATGCCTGTAATTCTAGCACTCTGGGAGACCGAGGCAAGGCGGGAGGATTGCTTGAGGTAAGGAGTTCGAGACCAGCCTGAGCAAGAGTGAAACCCTATCTCTACTTAAAAAAGAAAAATTAGCTGCGTGTCGTGGCACACACCTGTAGTCCCAGCTACTTGGGAGGGCTGAGGCAAGAGGATCACTTGAGCCCAAGACTTTGAGGTTGCAATGAGCTATGATGACACCACTGCACTCTATCCAGGGCAACAGAGTGAGACTCTGTCTTGAAAAAAAAAAAGACTTTAGTAGAACTGCAAACCACAAACTACTAAATGTTGAGCAAAGAAACCACTGATTAGTTCACACCTTACTAAATTGTTTGTTTTCTTTTAATGAGAATGAGGGAGCACTTTTACTTTTTATCAGATATTACCCTGCTGTTTGACTTTTTATAAAGAACATGTATTCATTTTATAACTTTGAAATAAAATATTTTATGAATTTAGTGTTATGAAAAATTTTATACAAAGTCCCTTTTTAATTTACTGAATAGGAACTAATAAAATGCCAAAATATTAATATGTCAATTTTGCAATGTTTTTTTTTAAATTTTTATGGAGACAGGGTCTCACTCTGTTGCCCAGGATAGAGTACAGTGGCATTATCATTGCTCACAGCAACCTCAAACTCCTGAGCTCCTGCAATTCTCCTGCCTCAGCCTCCTGAGTAGCTGGGGGCTACAGGCGCATGCTAGGATTACAGGCCTGAGCTACCATGCCCAGCAATTTTGCAATTTTTAAAACAACCAAAATTTCTGCATAAAAGTTTCCTCTATATGTATGTGAACATCAAGGAGAACACTTGTGAAAAACATAAAAGAGAGGAAAACTAGTTTTCCACATTATAGGAGAATAGAGCCTCCGGATGAAATTCCGACTGGGGGCTAAAAACAGAAACTACAGTTCTAGAAGTTAAAGTTTCAAACAAGCAAATGTCTAAATATTTTAGATCAGATCACACAATAATAGTCTTGGAGATCAGCATTTAATGCATAAAATCGTTTTGCCTTTCATTATACAACCAGAACTTCAAAGTTTATGCCAAGATCCCACAAATAATACTTGGCTAATGGTTTTTACTTTTAGACAACCCATCATGCTATTTATACCATACAATGCTGTTTTTACATGGCTCTCCACAGCAAGCACCTGTATCAAAACATTCCTGCTTATTTTACCATCTATTGGAGGAAAGGAGATGGGGAGGAAGGGAGAGGGGACAGTTTACATGCCAGAAAACATGGGACGAGGGGGTCAGAGCACCCAAGAGCATGGCATTGATCACTCCTAAATCAGCTTTTCTCATACACTTAACCAAATCACTTAAACTTGTCTATACAAGTTCTGTTTGTGCAGACTTGGTCTCAAGTGATTATAAGCAATATTAAATGTTGCCATTTCAAGTTACATACCTATAGGACTCATCACCAAAAAACTACAATAGAACCAGGTAACACATTTTGGGGCTAGAAAAAATGTATTATACCAATTGAATTACTCTAATATTTCATCACTGCTCTGGGTAAACAGGTGGAAAACAGAAAGACGGAGAAACTAACTTTTTAAAAAGATAATTATAAGAAGAAAAACGGACTAAAAATGAACTAATTTCGTATTATTGGGCATGTCAAACAACCTCTCTGGGCTCATTTTCCTGAACTGTTAAATGAGGAAGGTTTGACTTCTTGGCATAAATCAAACATTACCAAAGCTTTTGATTCTTTTGAATACAAAAGAACCTTTGACAATGACACTTGGCCTTCTTAAAGTCACAGACGTTTTTGAAAACCTAGGATCTCAGGAAAAATCCACTCATTTTGCATTATATTTCAGGAAGTTCAGGAACCTCTGAAGACCATTCATGAAGAGGAGGCTAAGAATCCCTGTTTCTAGAAAATTCCACCTTTCTCTGCTTTTAGAGATAATTTATATTTCATATACTCATTTATAATGTTTATAACCTAACTTTGTAATTCATATTTCTTACCTAATCCCAATCTGACTCATCCCAAAGAGAGGGGAAAAATGGAAGCTTAAGAAGTTTTTAAAATTTGAAATAGAACAGATTTATCTTTTTAAAAGTGAAACAAGGCCAGGTGCAGTGGCTCATGCCTGTAATCCTAGCACTTTTGGAGGCCTACTCAGGAGAATTGCTTGAGGCCAAGAGGTCAAGACCAGCCTGAGCAAGAGTGAGACCCCCGTCTCTACAAAAAATAGAAAAATTAGCCAGGCATGGTGGTACACACCTATAGTCCCAGCTACTTGGGAGGCTGAGGCAGGAGGATCGCTTGAGCCCAGGAGTTTGAGGTTGCAGTGAGCTATGATGATGCCACTGCACTTACTCTAGCCAAGGTAACAGAGTCAGACCCTGTTTCAAAAAGAAAGAAAAGTAAATGGGTTTTTAAAAAAGTAAACACTATTTAACATTATTAGATTCTCCTCTAGCCAAAACCCATTATTGATCTAATCTACTCTGGTAACCTTTGATTTCACTTGATTTCAAAAATCAAGTGAAATCAAATATCAAAAACTCTTGATTTCACTTGACCACATGAAAATGTTCTACTTTAACAATGCAACTCAGCCTAGGAGAACCACATGAAGCTTCAAAGAAGGCACACTACTGAGACGAACTAAGGCAGATGATCATGAAAGGAAGCATTTATTTAAGAAGATATGGATATAAAAAAAAAAGAAGATACGGATATTCTGAAAACAAGTGTCAGACTAAATTAATAACAATAAATATTCTGATAACTTCTAAAAGAGCTAAACATAGGTTACATTTAATAAGGAATAGGGAACCTGCAGCCTTCTGATTTCAAGATTCTTCTTTTTTAAGCACCAAAGGAGGCAAGAAAAGCTTCACATTTCTCTGCTGCACCCTTTTAATATAAGGATTTGTTCTGCAAAATTTGGATTCAGTCAAAAGGCTGCACTTAAGGATCTAGAAGGCCACTTTTTGAGTTAAGGCTGTGGAGTGGTCCACAGTGACTTATCAGGTGATTTGACATTTTTAGAGAGTAAACACAAAATGTATGTATTTTCCCCAATACTTGTCATTTATAAATGATACAAAATCTTTCCAAGATATAAAATATTCATTCAACAAACATTTGTGTGTTGAACACACAGTAAATCACGCAGTTCCACTATTGTTTTGTGGAACAATAAAAATGAATACAGTACTAATCCTTGACTCAAAGAACTCAGATACCAATATCTTTCTATTTTAACTATTACAACAGCCACCTAACTGGATTTCACTGCACGCAAATCTTATCCCACTCCAACCTACTATTTTTGTAAAATCTGATATTTGTGATCATGGAAATTATTTTTAAAGTGTCCTTACTGCTTAGTTTTTAAAAGTTTTTCACACAAGCACCTCTACAGGTAGGAGAAAGAAGCTGGGCGGTTGAAGGGCTGGGGATGTAGCTTGAAACTGTCATAACAAGCCAGAATTTTCCTTATCTAATTCATGCAAATATTACATTTGTGCCATACAACAGACATACATAAATTTTAATAAAAATAATAGTGGCTTTTCCCCCCACGCTGAGTAAACTAACACACTAGTAAGATGCACTTTGTTATTTCTGTGACTTCACACACCCATACACTAGCAGGATAAAAATACCGCCAAGAATGGGAGTCGTGAGCCTACAGCCATCCCAACTACTTCTCCCACGGCGACAAAGCAATGCCGCAGCCACACCGAAGTACTGGCAACACAACCCCCCAAATCCACTCCCCCAAACACACACATACATGTATGCCCCTTGATGTTCCATGCCACTCCTGTTCCCTTTCCTGGAATTCTCCTCCCTACTTATCTAACAAGCTCCTGTTCATCTAGCCAGATTTCGCAAGCATCACATCATCCATGATTCTGTCCTGACCAGCCACAACAGAGTTAACCATGCTTTCGTGAGTGCCGTCTGTACCTCTCTCACATCTATTATAGTGCCTTATCCTAGAAGTATTATTTTGCTTTGTTTAATCATCTTTCCCGCTAGGCTATGAGCTTCTTCCTAAGGCCAGAAGTCTCATTTATGTTTGTATTTATAATGCTCAACAGTACCTGACAAATGGTGGTTGTTCAATTAATGTTTACCAAATAAATATGTAGACAGATAAATGAGTAAAAACCACTCCCTAAGAGCTTCTCTAAGTTATTTTTCATCACAGCCCTTACAGCCTCCTAAAATGCTATAATTTACTTTTTTATCATCTTTGTGCAGTTTATTCACTGATGTAATTCCAGCACCAAGAACAGTGCCTAAAACATAGCAGGTGCTCCATATCTAGTAAATGAATGAATGAAAGAAATACACTTGGCTATCTGGAACCCATTCTGCTCAAATTAGTCAATATAAAATATGGTTTTCCCCATGTAATTTTTTTTTCAAACAGAAAGAAAAATGTCAGTGTCCTTGATAATGGCAGTAAATAACACAATTTTTATAAACTTAAAAAAGATATGTTTTAATTGTAAACTATTATATATCAATAAAAAAAAAAAGAACATGGATCACCAGTTAGTGAGATTTAAGAGCTATGATGGCTCATATCTTAACCTATAAAGTAGAATCCTTCCCTGGAAAATTACTATCCTTACTTTTTCAAAATACAGCTTTCTTTTATTTTTCAAAAAAAAAAACCAAAAACCAATTTGAATACATTTTTCGTGATGATTTCTGTACCCCAAAATACGTGATAAAATACTAATAGGTAAATTTATGTGGTTTTTTTATTTTTAATAAGATATTCTAGAACATCAGCATAAAGATCCTTACCCATCCTTGGTTTGATCAGCTACTCCTGCCAAGAGCTGCACAATCATTGGATTGCTATTTGGATCATTATATAATCCAAGATAGCGTTGAACAAAGTCCTCCGGGGTCATGTAATGTTCTCCATCGACCTCAGTACTGGCATACTGAAAAAAAATAAATAAATAATGCATACTGAAAAATTATTCATTATAATTTTGTAATCAACAAATGTTTTATAAAAAGGTAAGTTAAAGGCTAGTATTAAAATAAGAATAATAAATGCAGAACTCTTCTCCAGACAGTGAAAAATCAAATACTCTGAGCCTAATTTAAGAACACCATGAAGTACTGATACAAGCTGCATGTATGAACCTTGAAAACATTATGCTAAGTGAAAAAAGTCAGATACAAAAGGCCATATATTATGTGATCCCATTACATGAAATGTCCACAACAGACACACAGAATCAGAAAGTAGAATGGTGGTTGCCAGGAGTTGGGATGAAGGGAAAAGGGAAGTTAACTGCTTATTGGGCATAGGGTTTCTCTTTAGGGACAAGGAAAATGTTCTGTAATTAGATAGTGGTGATGGCCATGCGACACTGTAAATACTAATATGCTAAAAAAAAAATCACTGAATTGTTTACTTTAAAGTGGTTAAAATGGTGAATTTTATGTTATGTGAATTTTATCTCAATTTAAAATATATATATATATAGATAGATAGAGATAAATACAGGTAAAATCAAATATATGAGAAAGACTCAGAAAAGTGAAAGGGCAGCCAGGACCTGCAAGTAAGAAAATAGCCTCTGTAGACTCCCAGAGGCTTCCTGTCTACAAGAGCAAGGGAGAAGGAGGGACATAACTTGCCAAACCTTAAAAGTAAATGAATGAGAAAGGCATAACAAACAAGATCTTCCGTCATAGGTATCTGTTCCAAGTTCCAGTAGCTGGAAAAAAGAAATTATCTTTTACGCCAATATTTTTTTTAAATAAAATAATAAATACCTGCATCAAAGAAATGCCTCATTATTTCAAGGGTTTTATGTACTATGGCATTACCAGACATGAACCACCAAAGCCCCCCTTTTTGAGTTGTAGCAGATCAATTTAGTTACTTCAACCAATAAAGCAAAAAGATCAGAAAATTTCCCGGAACCGAAGGATACAAGGGCTCACTAAGTGCCAAGAAAAAAATTAAAACAAACAAAAATCCACACTAGGGCCTATCTCATCATCATACAGTTGCAGAACATCAGAATAAAGAGAAAATCCTAGAAGTTGTCAGAGAGAAAAATCAGTTCACAGATAAAGAATCATGAATCAAGGGCAGTGTGCTCCTCAACAGCAACACTGGAAGCTTGCAGATGATGGAGTAAGACCTTGAAAATTCTGAAAGAAATTTCCAACCTGGAATTCTAAACTGAGCCGAACTATCAATCAAATGTAAGGTTAAAAGTACTTCGAGTACTTTTATTTTTTCTGCCCTGATGTACCCTTTCTCATAAAGCTATAGAAGAAATTTTTTTAAAAAGAGGGAATGAACCAGGTGGAAGATGTGGGATCCAGAGCACAGGTGATTCGACCCAGGAAGTGGCCAAGGGAAGTCTCGGAACAACTGCTGCTGGCCTCTTGAATACCTGGTCCTGACTGGGGAGATGGAAGGCTCAAGGAAGCAAAGCCACTGGGGAAAATGGAATGTCAGGTTATCCAAGGCATTTGACTATGTGGAAAATATCACTGGGAGTTTAGGTCTTTGCTCAAATGTCACCTTCTCAATGAGGCCCACCCTTACCGCCCTATTTAGTATTACAACTCCTGCCTGTATCTATATTCCCAATCGCCTTGATGCTGCTCTGCTTTCCATCCCCCAGCACCTCTCACCGTCTAACGTACTTTATATTTTACCTGTTTATTGTGTTTGTTGTCTATTTCCCAACTAGGATGTGTCACAAGGGAAAGAATCTTTGCTGAGTTTGTTTAGTGATGTATCCTGGGCATCAAGAAAAATTCCTGGCATATAGTAGGCAGTAAATATTTGTTAAATTAATGAATTGGTAATACGTACACAAATAACTAGGAAAATGTAAAGTCTGGTAATTTTTAACTCTATGAAAAAGTATTTTTGTTGTACGAAAATAGAAAATATCCTAATGCATGACTTGGCTGAAAATAAATAATATTTACAGTCATAATAATGTACATACTAAATACTAATTTAATAAAAATTACAAATAAACCGAGAAGAATGGAGGGAGAAGAATGGGGGAGAAAATAGCATGAGGAAGCTAAGTCCTCAACTACTGTAACAGGAAGTCAAAAATGTCCAAAAATAGAAGAATAGAAATGTAAAGGGAAATACCAAAATAGCTAAAAGGATTACAAGTTGTTGTTTCTGGGAAGCAAGGTGGGGAAGAAGGATCAGAGCAAAGGATTGTTGATCTGCTCTTCGGTGAAGTACTGCAAATGTCTGCATTTGTGAATCTGACTAAACCAAGCCACTTCTTTTTTCCATAAGAGAATTAAATCAGAAATGTTTCCTTTGTCTTATTCTGAAAAACACTGCAGACTACCACCTCAAGTAGTTTATCAGCCTGCAAAACAAGTAGCCCAAGGTGTATATATATTTTTTTTTTTTTTACTAATTTGGTATTACCAAAAGCACTCAAGCACCAAACATTACCCCAAAATAAAGTCATGCTCTCTCTACAAGATCATAACAGCCATTGCTGAAGGAGTCCTTGGTTTAAATCTTGGCTCTACCACTACCGATATGAGTCCTTAAACAAGTCCCTTCTCCTCCTACGCCTCTAGGTGTTTCACACATCTATAAAATGAAGACAAAATAGTCTTTGAGGTTCCAAAACAGTAGGTATATAAACATAGGATGAAGAAAAAGCAAACTGTAAGACAGCCATACTAATAGTAAGTGGATTCTACCAATTCCTGTCAATTGCTTCTTCTGTCCCTCATTCTTTAATGTATGAGATAATTAGGCGTGTTCTACCAAGATCACGAAATCATCACATAAAGGACAGGCAGGAGTGCGAAAAGGCACAATGTCAGATGAATCCTGGAACAGGAAAGAAGGATCAACACAAGAAAGTCTAAAAATAGAATTTAAGGAGACTGACAGGTCCACCACTAACTGGAATATGAGTGCTGAATAACAGAATGAGAAATGTACTATGGGAAGCAAAAAGGAGTCATTCATTCTAAGGACTGGTGGGATGGGGCTGAGGGAGGAGGGAGAAAGTAATATTTGGAATGGGCCTTGAAAGTTAAATCCAATTTCAACTGCAAATAGAGAGAAAGGGCATTTCAAGCTAAAAAAACAAAAAAACCCCACAAAAACCAAAAACCCAATGTGAACAAACATAGAAATAATAAAAACACGTTTTTTTTTCTTTTTGTGGGGGAGGGATTACTCAGAGAAGGAATAAATAAAGAGGAAGTATATAAAGATATGTAGTAGAAAGTGAAGCTGAAAAGGCAGGTTGAGACCAGACAGTGGGGGACTTTAAAGGCTAAACTGAATAGTCTGAACTTTATTCTGCAAGCCATGGGACACCACTAAAACTTTCAGGGGAGGGAAGAGACATGCTCTGACCTGTGCCATCCTTGGTGGCAATGTGAAAGATGGGTGGAGAAGAGAGGAACTGAGGGGCACAGTGAGACCAAGCAGTGGCCATGCAAAGATACAGGTGAAAGAGGTGGACGCCTGAACCAAGGCATTGGGAGTGAAAAGGAAAAAACAGTGGGTACTTTTACCCACTGCTAATGGCTTTTTATTCTATTATTTAATGGTATTGCACTCATACTATTCAAAATTCAAAAAGTACAAAGGATGACACTGAAAAGTCTTCCTCCCACCTCTGTCCCCAGTCACACCATTCCCCACCCCAGAGGGTGGGGGATCAGTTTCTTAAATATCCTTCTAGGGATGTTTTATCATAAACAAGTAAATTATATACATACACTAATACATATACACCCAAATATGTGTTATATTAATATATGAAATTCTTATCCATTTCTTTTTCACACAAATGAAAGCATACTATTTATACTGCTCTGTACATCTTGCTTTTTTCAAATTCAGTCCTTCTGAAGAGCAATTTAGCAATATATAGGTACATATACACAAGTATACATATATATCATATATAAAGAACCAGGCTGGGCGTGGTGGCTCACACCTGTAATCCTAGTACTCTGGGAGGCCGAGGCAAGAGGATCACTTGAGACCAGGAGTTTGAGACCAGCCTGAACAAGAGCAAGACCCTGTCTCTACAAAAAATAGAAAAATCAGCTGGGCATGGTGGCATGCACCTATATGTGCCAGCTACTTGGGAGGCGGGAGGATCACTTGAGCCCAGGAGTTCCAGGTTGCAGTGAGCTATGATGACACCACTGTACCCTGGGCAACAGAGACCCCGTCTCCAAAAAAAACCCATAAAAGTTCTCACATCCTTTGACAAGGAATCCTGGGCCTGACTCCCATGAAAAATTAAAAAGAAGGAAAAACTAAGCACAAAATACAAGATATGAAAATACTAGAGATGGGCTTATGGTAATTTTTGTTCACTCTCTTCACAATTGCTTGTGTTGCTTTCTTTCTTTAATTAGTAAATGACAAAAGATGGGGGAGAACATGAAAACATTTCAGAGTTAGTACTAACAAACCTGGCAATTAATTGTCCATTCCTTTTTGCCACAGAGATGTCTATTCTCTAAAACCTGAATTTGATCTCCAGGACTACGACCACTAATAGAACACGAAAACACACATGTACACACACACACTAAAAGTATACTGTGTGTATGGAATCAACAAGATTTCACAATGTTCTTGACTTTACAACTATCAGGAAATAGAGCAGCTTTAGCACAAACCACCAAAGACACAGCAGCCAACAAGAAAAACAAATAAGTGCTTTAGTGGACATGTACTGCAACAGGCTTTGCCAGAATCTGGAGTTATAAATGATGCCAGAGAACCACTTATACCCTGAGGTATTTTGCGAGTGTTTTTCTCAGCTCTCCTAGTCTATTTTAACTTGATTTTAACTGAAAGATAGATTGTTTAGCTCAGAGGAAAAAAACTAAGTCTTCTCATCCACATGGAGTCAGTACTTGACTTCTACAGGAGATAGTTAACTAATTAATTCATTAAATTAGAGACAATTACTTGGCAATTTCAGTAAGCCTGTTGCCTGAACAAACAGAACCAAAGAGGGAATTTAGAACTGACACCAGAATCTACCCACAGTCAGTCAAAATGCTAAAATACTTTAGGTATTATGCTAATAGAGAAAAGCTACTACCTCAAAAATTAGTGATATGTTTAAACTAAAATACTTTTAAAATAAAAATGACCCACTTAAACAACTTAATTACTTTTAATGCTTCTTTTAATTGACTGAGTAATAACGTTTTAAACAGATTTTTTTTTTTAAAGTAAATATGGCCTAGGGTAACATATACAGCTAGAAATAAGAAAATGTTTAGTGTTCTTATTGAGGCCTCCTCTTTCTGCTAATCAAAGTGACTTGAGTATTTACACTAAAAGTGATAAAAAGCAGTTTAAAACAAAGTGTTGGGTCTCCCAGACTAACACTTATGCTAAAGATTTAATATATCAAATAATTTGGTAGTTTAATAATTATTTCCATTTTGTTCCTGTCTTTTCAAAGGGTAAATTAAAATGACTTTAAATGAAATTAACCAAATATTATCTTCATATTACAAATAACTTTAGAGTTAATCACTTGCCATTTTAAAGATGTCTCTTAAGCAGTTGTAAATCCCTCTTGGGCAAAAAGTCAAGGACACATGAAAGACACTGAGACAAAGTAGCTGAGAGTATCTGAACAAAAACAGGTGGTCTACTTTCTTGATTAAACTTTTCTAAACCCAACTCAAGTATCTGAAATGTAAAAGTACACATAGCTTTGACATTTGTAGAAACATTTAAATTTACACTGAGTATAGTTCACATGTGCTTGAAAGAGCTTTGGCATTTTGAAGCTTGAGAAACCTTATGAGAGATTAGGATCCTCAAACATTTATTGTCTATAAAAGATGGCAGTGTTTCATATACAGATATATGACATAATTGCACTGAACTAGCTCTAGCTCCAAATGAGATTATGCCATCTAGAAATATTTTGCTTACCAAGCCAACAGATTAACATATCAAGGCTTCAACTGACAGAAGTAAATTGGGTAGTAGTAACTCCAGTGCAATTAACCAAACTTAACCTTAAGTGACTTTTAGAATGTGTGCAATCTACATTACTATATTAACTATGCATTTCAAAGAGCTCTCACACAACTATAAATTTCCACTAAGAAAAAAAAAAGATTAACTTAAAATTCAATGACTTGAATGAGTGAAAAAGCCAAATAGTCTAAATCTACGGTCCCCAACTGTGGAAAAATTGTCTTCCATGAAACTTAGGAACCAGGGGGCTGCACAGCAACAGGTGAGCAGTGGGCGAGCAAGTGAAGCTTCGTCTGTGTTTATAGCCACTCCCCATGGCTCACATCACCGCCTGAGCTCCCTGCCTCCTTTCTGCCCCACCCCGCTCCTAACCGTGGAAAAACTGTCTTCCATGAAACCGGTCCCTGGTGCCAAAAAGGTTGGGGACTGCTGGTCTAAATGACACAAATTACTTGTTTAAATGGTTTAAGTTCATAAACAGACGCTTTATATTCTAAAGATATTCATAAACATGCTCATAAAGTTCATAAACAGATGTTTTATATTCTAAAAGATATTCCAGAGACTAAAAGGAAAATTCTGTTATGTTGTGACTAGAAAATGGGTTACTTTTTTGGGGGGGCTGTGGAGGGAGAGACATGGTCTCCCTCTGTCACTGGGCTAGCATGCAATGGCATCATCATAGCTCACTGCAACCTCAAACTCCTGGGCTCAAAAGATCCTCCTGCCTCAGCCTCCCGAGTAGCTGGGCCTATAGGTGTGCAACCCCATGCCCAGCTAATTTTTCTATTTTTTGAGATGGGGTCTTGCTCTTGCTCAGGCTGGTCTCAAGCAATCCTCCCACCTCGGCCTCCAAAGTGCTAGGATTACAGGCATGAGCCACTGAGCCCAGCCTGAAAACTGGTTACTTTTTAAAAATTATGCAATGTGTCAAGATCAAGGATTTTTTTTTTCAAGTATGCACACCAAAACTAAGGCAATATATTTAGAAACACTACTTTTTAAGCCAAAATCTGCTGAGAGCAAATCTTTCAGGTTATTCTGCATTCATTTTAAAACTCTTTGCTGGGCACTAGGGATGCAGAAATCAGTAAGACACAGTTTCTACTATCAAGTAGCTCAGAAAACTTGGGTTCTAAACCTGAGCCATTAAGTCACTGAAAATTTTTGGGCAAAACACGCAGCTTTTCTGATCCTCTTCTCTAACAAGGGGTTACAGAAAAACAGTTGTCCTGTTGTGAGGCAAAAATGTGATCCTGAACACCGAAGTACTTGGAAATTATAAAACATATGCATATTGAAATGGTTATTGTAAAATGCTTAGAAACAGAAAAGCACAGGATCCCAGTTTCCCTCCTTGCTTGCTGAATTTTTCTGCTTTTGCCCAAGCATGAAGGACTTATTGTTCTAACTCTCCATCTCTCTCCAAACTAAGGTTTCCTTGGGGTTAGCTTCTAGGATTGCTGGACTTACCACGGGATCAGTCCTGACTGGTCTAGGCAGCTTCATCTCTGCTTATCAAAACACGTGGCTGTAATATGAGTCAAAACAAACTGTTCCTTCATGACTTTGTTCCAACTGAGATGAACTGACATTTTCAGATCTTAACATCCTTTCGATTTCAGTAACTCAGATGACAACGTCACAAAGTTCAGCAACTATAGGTATCACACAGAGCATTTCCCGTATAGAAAAATGAATTATGTGAACAACGGAAGAGGCCGATATGTACCAAGTCAAGAGCTCAGCATATGAAGTTAATCCCCTTGCTGTCCTTCACTGTTACTTCTAACGGAAGCCAAATTTAGTCAGGAATGCATGCCCTTTCACTGCACAAGCGCTCACAGGGAGCAAAGACCACAGCAGATCTGACATACAAACCCTGTTACAACAGTTCAGTGTATAATTCGCCTTATTTTAGTATGTTGCCTCGATTAGAAAGAGAGTATTCTATCATAAATAATGCTTCAATGAGAAAAAAATGTTAAATATATATGGCCACATTGACTTTTTAATTTTAATAACCTTATTAAGTCACATTAATTTTTTCAAACAGGGATTTTAATTGGTAATGTAAAATGTCTCTGACATGACTAAAACCAACTGTATGTGCATCAGGGAAAAGCAGTTTTATACAACTAATTTTAATTAGTACTTTCAGCTGCATATTTTGCATATACTAGAAACAAAACCTCTTATTGATTTTGCTAAGAAAATTCTTCAGAACCCTGCCTTTCTAATTCAGATTGCTTCCATGAAATGCCGTCTACTTATTTTTCTTTTTGCTTTAATGTATTTTTACTGTCCATTACAGCAAGTCCTACCGTCAGCTACTGAACAAAGCGATTCCTAACAGAGCAGGGAGGTACAAGAGCCTTATTAATCACTGAAATCAACTGAAGCCACCATAGTAAACCAGGTCTACCAAAACAATTTTCCCCTGAAAATGGCCAAAAGCCTTGGAAATAAAATAATGAACCCGGAGAACCCAATAAATGGACCTATAATGCTTCCCAGGGCAGATTAAGTTGAATTAATTTGCATTGTTCCTTAAATAAATACTTTAATTTCTTGGTCTAAGTAACCATGGGAACATACAAGGAGCATATATACATACAAGCCTGGGCAAATCACGTCTCTCTGACAATCAAGGTGCAACTCCTAGGGGGATAGAACACTTTAATGTTGATAAGCCTTGATTAAATACCAAGATTTTTGCCACAGAGAAATAAGGACCTTTATCCCGGTAGGGAGCAAAAAGTATTAAAAGTTCTATGAGACAGATCAACCAAATTCAATGTGTGAACCTGGCTCGGATCCTGTTTTTAATAAAGCTACTTTAAAAATTACAAAACAATCAGGGAAATTTCAACACTGAATAGAAATTGATGATATTAAGGAATTTTTTTAGGTGTGATAATGGTGTTACGGTTTGGTTGGTTTCAGAGTCTTTATCTTGTAGAGCTATATACTGAGCCATTTATGGATGCAGCCATACGATGTCTGGGAACTGCTTCAAAATAAGTCAGTGCAACTGATACAGATGAAGGAAGATTAGCCATGATACCTGGTGAAGCTGAGTGACAGGTATATGGTGATTCATTATACTCTTTCTCTAAATTTGTATATGTTTGAAATATTCCACAATAAAATGTTTTTTAAAAGTCTACAGAAAAATAATGAAATGATTCTGTATGTACTAACATACCTGTATCTCCAAATAATATTAAGTAAAAAAGACAAGTTGCATTACGTGAAGCAAGGCTCTTCCATTTACTGCATAGCCTTCGGCAAGTTACTTAATCTTTCTGTGGCTCAGTTTCCTCATCTGTAAAATGGGAACCTACCTAATAGAGTTGTCTTAAGGATTCAATATGATGATTTGTATAAAACACTTAAAATAGTGTCTGATATATAACAGTGACTCAGTAAGTATTAGTTATTATCTATGCTTTTAAACCACAAAACCCTGTATTTTCTAAGTAAATGCATGGTAAATGATCAGAAAGAAACAAAGCCAAGAAGAGTGGCTACCTCTTAGGTGTCAGAGAAATATTAGGATTTTTGGTAGAGTTCAGAAAGGAGTTTAAAGCCTTCAGCCTTATACCACAGAATGTTCTAATATTTGTTTAAATGCATTCGTGTATGAACGTGTAACTTAAGTGGCTCTAGGCTATGAGTCCTTTAAGAACAGGGATGCCTTATTTATCCTCATACTTCCAGCACTACTACAGTGTCTGGCTCCTAGTAGGACAATCAATAGCAATCTGTGTTGAAAGCAAGTGCTCAAAATAACCAGCCATGGGACGGGAGGGGTAGGGAGTGGACAGGAAAGACGTTGGGAGGAGGAAGACCACCGCAGGAAAAAAAAAAACTGGAAAGAAGACTAGAGGTATCTGAAGGAAGAACAAGGTGAGGCTGTATTTCTTCTTCAAAGGTCTTAATTTTGGTTATTTATTGTCATTTCACTAAAGGTATTTTTGCAGACAATAAAAGAGCAGAGCTAGAAAGAGATCTATCAAACTCGGAGTGTTGACTTGGAGACACAGAATCTCCTGCCATTTGTTTCCCATCTCCAGGCTCCCAGGTTTTCCAATCCCTTACAGGATGTACATATATTTTTCTTATTTTTAATCTGCCCAGCTTTCCTTCCCCCTTCTTTTGGTAACTGCATGCTAATTTTCCTTTACGGTATGCCCCTTCCCCACCCCCAATTTACACAGGTTATTCAAGTGGGGTGACTCGACTCAGTTCCAGAGGTGAGCATGTGAACCAGATCAGGCCAGTGAAAGAACTGCATTTCTTTGGTACAGTTGTGTTTTTTGGGGGTTCAATGATTCCTAGACCTAACCTAGAAAGTGGGAAAAACGGACCTTCTTTCTGCTGAAAGTGTTCAACTGTTAGGATTTTAATCTGGGGCTACTTCATTCACGTGGCAGAGAATGTCTGAGAAGGAAGCCAGCACAAAGGAAACCAAAACTAAGATATGAGAAGTTCCTGATCCCTGATGATATCAGTTAAGTTCCTGATCTGGTCATGGATGGAGACAGTACATTCTGGACCCAAGTAAGTTTAACTGAATTTCTGTCACTTAAGACTGAAATAGTCTTAACTAACACTTCTTCAAAATGGGTTTCTTCCAGGTCTAGAAGCCCAATGCTGGCCAAAGCAATGGTTTCAGTGGAAGATGCTTTCAGAAATTTCCACAGTACTGAGAGCTGGACAGAATAGGGAAGTAGTGGTTTAAAAAAAGAAGAAAAGAAAAAGTTACACACACACACACACACACACACACACACAAAATAAATTATAAGTCTGTCTTTCAGTTCTGTGCCTTGGTATTTTAGAGCCTATAACTGGACTATTATCCCTTTTCAGGTCCAGACTGAGTAACTGAGGGTTCAGAAGAAAACTCTGCAAATATCTTACCTGGTCTGTCAGGTATCCCAGCCTTAGACTATGACTATACCTCATCTCAGAGCCTTACAAACTTGAGAGATATTACTTCTTATGTTGATATTTTTAAATATGGGGATTTGTGAAGCTCTTCAGATGCATATCTCAAGAATGTGAGTAATTAGCTGATTACATTTACATAATCACAAACACATGTTAACATTTTAGTCCCTTTATTAGGTCCAGCATAGTTACCTGGGGAAGAAAAAGGGCTCAGGTCCTATGTGGGGTGGGGGCGGGGGGAGTCCTCATCTCAGAAGAGAAGGAAGGGATAAGGAACTAAGCTTTATTTGGTTCTCTGTGTGTCAGGCATAGTTTACATGTTATTTCATTTAATCTTTATAAGGTCCCTATGTGCTAGGTGTAGTTATCCCTTCTTAGATGAGAAAACAGCCTCCAAAAGTAATATAAACACCTGAGGTCAAAAGGTGTCAAATGAGGATTCAAACCCAGGCAAGACTACAATGCCCATATAGGCTCCAGCTACACTCTGCTGCCTCCTGGATGAAAAGGTGTTCTATCCAGCTCAAGATGTTTCAAGAACCCTACAGATGGGAGGAAATTAAACTGAACGAATCGCAGTCTACTAAAAGCAGTCATCCATAAGTAAGCATAGAAATGTAAAAGAAATGGTTTACATATCCGTATGATCTATTTAAGCTATAAATTCAACCATTCCACTTCCAAGGTGGAAGACAGACCTTCAGTGGTTTTCACACTGCAGTCAGAAAAAACTCCGTACTCTCCTCCAAGGCCCACACACAAGGCCCTGCTTGCTGTGGGTCCTGCAGCTCATCTCTTAATGGCCACCCATTCCCACACAAACCAATGCTCCAGGCACACTGGCCTCCTTTCTGCTTGCTGTTTCTACATCTAACCCTTTGCATAATACATGTGAGCCCTCAGTTTGGGATCCTCTCCACCACCTCACTCTTACTCACCTTCTAGTTCTCAACTCTTGATACCACCTCCTTGGGGCCCGCCCTTCACTGACCACTACCTTGAAAAACGATAAAAAAAAAAAAAAGAAAAAAAAAAAAAGATGGCCCTTCTCATCATTCTGTTTATTTCCCCATTGAAACTGTCACAATCTGTAGTAATCCTTTTTTTTTTTTTTTTAAATTTTTGGGCTTTTTATTGTCTGTCTCACACCTAGAGTGTGAGGTCCTACCTTCATGAACTCTCTGTCTTGTCCCTACCCTCACTGAATTCCTCTATGTTACCTCTATAAAGGTAGAACCTAGTATAGTGCTTAGCCTGGCACATAGTAGGCAATTAAAAAGGTATTCATTGGTAGAAGAACATAATACAGCATTTAGTAACACTAATTTTCTTATTTTTTCCATTATTTTTCAATCTTTCTCATCGATTCAAGGACAAAGTTTCACTATGGTGCTAGTCTGCCCTTAATGCTAACACTTTTTTTAAAAAATGAAAACTCTGTATAGTTTATGGTAAATACTTTCTAAACTAAAGATAAAGGTTATCATCTTCAATTCCCACATTCTAAAAAACTGGTGAAAACTCTCAATCAGCATGGCTAATAAAACTATAGCTGCTCTTCTGTGTGTCTTATATTGGGTTTATTCAACCCAGTTTATACTGGGAAGTCCTCTTTTAGCTTCAGGTTCTGAATCGTTAAGTTCTTACTTTTTAAATTATTCACTTGCTCAAAGATTAATACATACAATTTGAGACTTTATTTTTATTTTCTTCTTTATTCTTTCCCTAACCAAGTTAACAACCTCATATCTAACCTTTCATACCTTTCTCATTGCTCATTAAATCACAAACATATATATGTATAAACACACATACAACATATATGAAGTGACTTTGTTTTACAAACCAGAATCATACACTTCTTCACATCTTTCTTTTCTTAATCCCTCTAAAATCCCTCTAAATCAGCTGATATAGGCCTAACTCATTCTTTTTAGTATCTGCATAATTTTTCATGGTACAGTTATTCTGTAATTTTTCTACTTCTCCCCTTTGATAGCATCTTTTTTTTTTTTTGAGGAAAAAAATGACTCCTGCAATTAACAACCTTGTACATATAAATATTCTTATGAGTATTTTTATTTCCTGGGATAAAACCCTAAAAGTAGGACTGTTTGTTCAAATGGCATTTTCTTTTGACTTTAAAGCATTACCAGATTGCTTTCCATTCCAAAGAGTCTTTGTTTCCACAGATACAGTATGACAGCACTCTCTCTCCACATTTGGCCTCAGTAGATGTTATCGCCCTTTAATACTTGAGAATCTTATTGTAACTCTATTATTGTGATACACATCCCATACTTTTGAAAACACAGCCCCAATGTTTATTCCAACAAAGAAGGGTCTCCTGCTAAAAGCCCTGCTTCGTTCCCTTCTCAGCCCAGCCTACTGCCAAAAATAAATAAATGCATGTTATGCAAACAAATGTTTATTGAATAAAAGGACATTCCTTTCATTTAAAAATTTATTATCAAAAAGTCCCTAAGGAAAAATTACTCTTTGTTTTACATTAGCAGCATCTTCTTCTACTTATTCTCTAATGTAAAATGAATAAGACAGAAAAAAATGCAGTTTCATAATTTTGTATGGGATATGATCTTCGTTATTACATTAGTGACAACAAAAAAAGAACAAGATCAAAATAATATTTGAAATCTACTTTTCAGTAAATTTTGGGTCTGGCATGTATAGTTGTACAGTCTCAATGTATGTTGCTTTTATCATAAAATACACCAGCAAATGAACAACAGAAAGTCTATCAACTAAAAAAATTTTAAAGAAATATTAAAAAATCATTCACTTAAAAGTTTTTGATAAATCTACTTTGCCACCAAGCAGAGACAAGATTAACTTTTCATTTTGAAATTTGTCAGACTTACAACAAATAGCCTGTGACATTCCTGTTGTCCCCACCTCACCTCCCTCTTCATTGCTTCTATTGTCTCCTTTTGCTACTGTATACTTCTGATGTAGCTAAA